>JAVJGJ010000059.1:86007013-86022143 GCA_035590215.1 Microhierax caerulescens
GGCTATCAGAGTGTTTCTGCAATGGAAAGTCGAAACGTAAACGTGCTCCGGTGTGTTGCTTCTCTCCACAAGCTTTAATGTACTGACTTAGCTGAGTAGTCATTAACATTTTTATTTTTCCTTTTTTTTTTTTTTTTTTTAATTTATTTTCTTAATACCACCCCTAGATAACAAAGCATGAGAGAACATTTTCTTTGGCTTGAGGGTACGTGGTGACACAATCCTGACCGTTCGTGTTGCCATGATGGTCAAAGGCAAATTGCGGGGATGGGAACTGGGCTCTAAACTTCACAGCTTCAGGAGAGTTTCCCTGAGCACTGATAGCCATCGCTTTCACCTGGGACTACTGCTAGGCCAGGGCTCACAGGGAACACGCTAAGTACTGTCACTCGGCTATTTTTTTAACCCCTGTGATAGCTTCATATTCTTTATTTACGAGTGATTTCTCTAAACTCAAGCTTAGGGGTTTGGTGTGACAGAGGCTTTTGAGTCAGGTGTAGCATTCTATAGACACCTACTTACTGAGACCTGTGCGTGTTTTAGGTGCAATTTGAAGAAGAACTTGGTGGGAGTTTAAAACAAAACTTTCTGGCCAAGGAAGGGAAGGGATCCTCGTCACTCCTCCTGGCTCTTCTGCGTGAAGGTAAAAGCGGGTACCAAACAATCCCATACACTTCTGCCGAGCCTAAGCAAAACCGGCATATCCCTTGAAAACCTGCGTCGCCTTGTCAGAAGCCTAAATAAAATTTTTAAATTAATTTGCGAAGGGACGGATTCCCCGTTCCCCCCGTGCCACCTCACCCCAGCGGCCGTGCTGGCTCCGCTGCTCGGGAAGGACATCAGGACGTCAACCTCCCCGCCGCCGCGTACCCTCTGCTGTCCTTCTGCGGATAACGGATCAAGGGATCTGTCAGCGGCGCACTGACTCCCTCCCCTCCTCATTAATTCTACAAAAAATGAAGTGTTCTAACTTTTTAATGGGCTCCTAACATACAACTTTGAAAATCTGTTTTCTTACCCTACTTTCAAAATTGAAACCCTGCACTCCCCTTTTTATGGTCAACGATGCTGCAGCCATTTGTAGCTGGGGAGAACTTAGAAGGGGGGAAAAGTTTTACCTGCTCCCTCCCCTCACTTTGAAACAATGCAAATTTCTTCAGGACAAAGGCGAAATATGTTTCGAGTCTGAAAAAAATCCCCTAAAATTAGAAAGCTGATTCTAAAATACTGTCATGTAGTCCTCTGTAGCAAGGTTCTCAAACTTATACATTATTAACGCTATTTGTCCGTGTGATTTCCAAACTGAAATATTTCCAGGGAGTAAGGTCTTTTATTAAACAAATCCAACCACAGCATTAAGGTGTTGGGTTTTTTTAGTGGGAGGGTAAACATGAATTTTAACAGAACAGTCTAGTATTTTTTAAAGGGAGGAAAAAGTGGCTCACAGATCTTCTGGGGTCTTTCAACGTATTCCAGTTCAGGAGCCCTTGATTAATTTTTGCTGCACTTTGCTCTTATTTTAATCATGTCATTAAATACAGTCAGTTTGGTAATAAAAAATATTTCCTAGATGGTAGGAGGGGAGTTTTTCATTATTTGTGTGAATGCTTTTGGGCAGAAGGTGGAAATGTTCCCTTTTGCCGGTGAACGAAGACAGTGACAGCAAGGAGAGCCCTGCTTATTAAAACCCACAGCCAGCAGCTCCTGCTAGTGTGATAAAATTTCAGCTAAACCTTTTAATGGATCGTACCGATGAGCGATTATGTCCTTTTCGGAAAGATTATCCATTTTAGTCTCGTAGGCTCAAAAAGCAGCATCAATTTGAAACGATTGTCACACGGAGATGCTCTCGGTGCAAATAGCATGCTGCTTTGCCGGAGCAGGAGAGGGGTGAGCCTCCTGCGCAGCCAGCGGGGCTACGGGCTTCGCTGTAGCAGCCACAGCAAACTCCGCAGAGGGTTCCAGTGGCAGGGATGTTAGCCAAAAAAAAAAAAAAAGTTGGGTTTACTTTTTGTTTTCCCCAAAAAAAATCCACGTTTGACCCTGAGTATTTCTCTTCCGTTGGAATTCCTTGGGTTGGTTCATATTTCAGGTGAAAAGATCTTGCCTGGGCTGTCTGCTTATTAACCTCTGGGTCTGTTTTGCTCTAATTTAGTTTTCTTTCCCTTTTTTTCCTTAGAAGACAGTCTCACCATCCTCTTTGCCTGGAACATACCCAGTTGTCACTCTTGATAACCCCTCACCATTAACTATTTGTAGTGGGGGGGCCACGAGTGCTCACCCCTGTGCGAAGCCGGGGCAGCCCTTGTGCCACCCCCGTCACCCTGGGGCCAAATTTTCTTTCCTTTCTGAGATTTTACAGCCTGGCTCTGACAAGCTGGTGCTTGGGGCGACAGGGTAGAACGTATGCAGCCTAGCCTTGGAGCTGAAATTTCCATGTGACTGGGGATTTGGGGGATCACAGGGAACAAATAAATGATTAATTGCAAAATACAGCTGGTGATTGTTTTTTAGGACATTTTCATGTGCAGCGTTTTGGTATTTCTTAAACTCAGCGTTGCACTTTAAAATGCATGTTGTGTATGAGCATGTGTGTGTGCATGTGAGGAAGCAGTTTAAAATAACTTGCTAATTTTTATTTAGGTGTGCATCCACGCCACAGCCCCAGTTACCCCTTACACATCTTTAAGAAGATGCATTTCGCGTTTGTACGTAGCAGCCAACGTGACGTGGGCTTGTGCAACCTATTGCTCGTGATTCCTGCAGTTATCAGCGCTAATCTGAGCACCAAGAATTTATTTTTTTTTTTTTATGCCACGTCTGGAACATGCCACATAGGGATTTACACAGCACATCCACAGCCATTACAACCCAGTGCGTGAAACCCAGCTTGAAATTCGGAAAATATTTAGAGAGCAAGTTACATGTACATCATGACTTCCGAAAGGATTTAGCTGGTAAAGCAATATGTTACTGCCTCAGTACTACAGGAGGGATATTAAAAGGCTTAACTGTCTCAAAACAGCTCCATGGCATGGTGTACGCTGTATCTGGATGTAAATCTAGAGAGAAATTTAAATATTTCTTTCACAACCTTCCCCAAAATACATTTTGCTTAAGTCTTATTTACAGCTATTAAGAAAATAAAAACTAGCCTCAATGCTACATTTTAGGCTTTTGACAAATTGTCTTCAATTTTAGCATTAAAGCTACTTTTTATAAACTTTTGGATGTGTTCCCGATATACATTTTACAATTTTAAAATGTACTTTATCTATAAATAAAACCTCTTGAAACTGATAGAGGTTTATCATACAAGATACGATTTATTTTCAACTGCATTTGCCACGTATTCACACTTAGTAAGGATTCACATCGAGATAATTTTGGAAATTCATACCGAGATAAAATATAGTTAAAATCTTAATGAAATATATCCTATCTTCATAGCCTGTAGCTACCAGGTCTTAGTTTTCTGTAGCTTATTCTCTCTTTTTAAAGGAGTTTGACTGGCACCGTCTATCCACAATCTGATTTCTCTTCGTAGATGATTTTCAGGCTCCTAGATGTGACAGCTTGAAAACACTATAAATACCAATATTCCATTATTTTCAAATGACTGAGTGACTCCTAAGAAAGATCTGTGTCTTAACGAGCTGAGACTAACTAGACAATTCTTAATTTGGGGGGAAACGGAGAGTTGTACATCTCTGTATTAATTACGAGGATGTAATTGAGTGAACACATGAACGCTGGGCTCCCTGTTGACAGACAGACCAAGGTACCTCTGCAAGTGCCAGATAACTCGTTGCGACTTACTTCCAAGGAATTCCCCAGACTGCTGCTCTGGGCTTAAAAGAAAGGGCTCCCGAGGCACAAGGGCAAAGTGGTGCAGTGCCCAGTTCAGGGTGGCAAGGATAAATGTATTTCTTTTTGGTTAACGATCAGAAAAGTCTCACGGAGAGAATATTTTTCCAAAATAGTGAGGACAAACAGCGGCATCAAGCAGTATTTCACTTTGGGAATTTGTTACTCTTAGCCTAAATTTGCATCGAGAAACCCATGCAGTTTAAAATCCCCGCGAGGAGACCTTTTAAAGCCCATAACCAGTAGTTAAAAAATGAGAGTAGATCAAGCTTATTTCTTTTCTTTCTTTTTTTTTTTTTTTTTTTTTAACAGACTGCTAATTTTAAAGGGCTCTTTTATTCTCTCTAATATATAACATCAATTTGCAGCTGGGAGGAAAAGGTGGCATTCCTGCCGAGCAGAAAAACCACAGCAGAGCCACATCCACCTTCCAGCCCCAGGGTGCTGGGTGGGGGTGAGGGTGCTGAGGACACCCCGGTGTCTGCAGGGCCAAGCTGGAGGTTTCCCCACTCCCATCGGATGCTGGAGGTGAGCATCTTGTGGCCAGCTTTCCTCTCATCCCAAAACGCCAGCAGGTTTGTAGGCAGGCTTCTGCTGGAGGGATCGGAAACGACTGAAGCGCTGCTTCTGGAAAGACGTTGGGTAACGTGGGGTGATTGAAACCAGGCGGTAAAATAACCGTGCTCGCCCTCTCTTCAGCAAGGAATGGAGACAGGAGGGCTGGATGTGCGCCCCGGGCCGAGGGATGGGCAAGTCAGCTGGGTATAAACTGATTTTAAAGCGTTCTGCTCTAGACGAACGATGCTGCTGGGTTGCCTGGAGCTGGGTGCCTGGGTGCTGGATTGCAACGCTAGTTAAAAAATATGCATCATAAATGTAAGGGTCTGATCCCTCAACCCTTCTTCGGGGAATACGAGCCCCAGGGTGAGCGGAGATGGGAAGGTTTGGGACCCACCTGACGTGAACTACATGTGAGTCACTCTCAAGACAGCCAGGAGATGACTAGCGCTCGTCCTAATGTTAACCTTCTATTTTAGGTGGATGCTCTGCAGATTCAGGGCTCCCCCACATGAAAGCATGACCATTTAGTGTCTTGGTGGTTTGTAGTTTGGGTCGGTTTTGCTTTTTTTTTTTTTTTTTTAACAAGAGCCTTTGATGGGTCTTACAGTCATTCACGGCTGTACGGAGCCGGATTCCTTTGCTCGGGATCAGCCCATATTAACGGCAGGCAAGAGGGGTTTTTTTTGGCAATACCCAGCTCCGTTGGGTAGCTGTTGCTACTTCCAGAACAGGACAGGAGTATGTCCGGAGCAGAAAAAAAGATGATTTACAAAGACATCAGCTTAGCATATACTGCTAAAATTTAATATCGGTGCTCACCTTTTGAAATTATCTTATCTCCGGTCTTATTTCCTTTTATTAGCAGGAGGAGGAGCCTGCACTTTGGACTGTGGTGAGAAGAGAGGGAACATCTGTAAATAATGGCTTCTTTTTTTTTTTTTTTTTAAGAAGAGGGATAAGCACATTGTTAAAAGAATGAAGGAAATTACAGAAAAATGAGGTTTAAGGGAAAGCACATGTTGAAAGACAGAGCCCATTAATCAGGCTAGGGGAATGGGAGGTATAAAGCCCCTTTTCTACACCACTTGGATTCTTATTTAGGACAAAAAGCATTATGAGTGATTTTTTTTTTCTTTTTTTTTTTTTTTGTTGGGTCTTAGGAAGGAAGCAATATACCACAGCAAGGTTGTGAGCCTCGCTCCTGGTGCAGTCCTGGAGGATGAAGCATTTTTAATTCATCTCAAGAGCGGCTTTTTTTTTTTTTTTTTTTTTTGAACAAAGGAAAATCTCCTCCTCATGACTTTACAGATAGTAAAACGCCGGTTTTGAAGCCCACACTTGAAGTCTCATTGTTGGCTGAGCGCGAGACCCGCTCCGTGGAGCAGAGGTCCCTGGCTTTCTCCTGCCCTCCTGCTGAACCAGGCGTTGGGGATGGGGAGCTGGCAGCCAGCGTCGCTTGGTGAAGTTCAGAGGCTAATTCAAAGCCACTGAACTTACTGAAGAAGGATGAAAAAAAAAAATATGGAAAAGAAAACCATGTTTATCCTAGGGCTGGATGCAGGGTTTGATATTTTGGAGTGTTTTCACCACATCTCCTGTGCTACCTCTCCAGCCCCTTTGTGCACCGCGTTGGATGCCTGATGTCGGGCTTGGCTCCGCGCCTTTCTGCTGTGGGCAGAGCCCGGCTGAACGCCTTCTCCCAGAGTTATTTGTCGGTGAGAGAAAATCATTTTCCAGGCCTCTGGAGAACACCGGAGGTGTATGGTTAAATAAAAGTTCATCCTTGGGTTCTGGGCAGATATTAAGCTAATTATGGAAGTGTTCATTTTATCATGAAACCTCCTGAGATACTTGCTGGTCTCCAGCGGGCACTTGCTGGAATCCCTGGTTTACATCCACGCTATTTATTTAGAAAAAAAAAAAAAAAAGAAGAGGCAAATGACTTCAGCCACAGCATTTTTCCAGGTTCCATGGATACTCCTGCGGCTGCCCCATTTCGTTCCCACCTCAGCCCCCTTTTCCCGAGGAGACCCTTTTGCCACCCCGGGCACAGCCCATGAACAAGGCGTTTGCCCGTCGTGCCACTCGGAAGCGGGCTGTGGCTTTCGGCAGGTGGCCCGTGGCTGCGAGCGCACAGCCTGGTACCTCTTCGAGCATCTTCTTTGCACAGCATCCACAAGGCAACTACTCTAAGAAGTACAACACGGGGCTGGAAGTCACTGCAAACCCCCCTCCCGGACTTCAGCACAGCTCTTCTGGGTAGCTGGTGTAGGGGGTGAGAAGGAGGGAACAGAGAGGGGAGCGGAGCCTCCTAAAATTGGGGGTTGCTTCCCGTTGGAGCCCTGTGGTCAGGCAGGGCACAGGCTGGTGGCATCTTCATGGCCCCATAGCTCTTCCCACGGGCAGGGAGGTCCCTTCGCCACCCCCTTGCCCAGCCCTTTGGTGAGGGACGGGGATGCTGACGGGGATGCGGTGCTGTTGGGCTTTGACGTACCATAGCCAATACTTAAATAAAATATTTACATTTCTCCAGGCCACATACCACTGTGGGGTGAAGGCTCCCACTCCGCATCCAGCTCCACGTGCCAGGTCCTAACCTACACCTCGGTCAGTGAGAGAGACTCGGTGGCCTTTGGGTTTTTGTTTTCTTGGGTTTTGGGATGTGTTTGAATATTTTGGAAGCTCTTGCCTGACAAAGGTCCCGAAGCGATCCTGGGCTCCAGCCGTCCATCCTCCTGGGGCCTCGGCTCAGGCGCATTTGCAAGGCAACCAACGCCACAAAAACATCCGAGTGTGATCTATTTTTTCCTTCTGCTTTGTTGCTTAATGGATGACTCAACTTTCTTTTGTGACTGGATAGCTTTAATTTATAGTTTTTAGGCGAGCGATCGTTCCTCTCATTATTTTGGGTTAAATATTCGTATTTGTTGATTATTTAATAGTTTGTTTGGATAAAGATGGAAAAAAAAAAAACAAAAAAAACACCAGCTTGGTGCCATAGACTGAGTCCAAAAGAAATTAACTGCTCTGCTGCACATATTGGAGCAGGGAGTTTGCGGAGAATGCAGCCCCACTAATGGACTGGCAAACTGATAAAGGCTTTAAAGATTCCATATAACCCCACGCTGCCTCGTTTTATTAATTAACTCTCCTTGCTTTGTAGCAAGGTTGTTCCGGCTATGGAATAAATGAGTGAAAGGGCTGGCCAGTATACGTTAAACATCATTTTACGGTCAGCCTTGCGGAGGATTAGGGCTTACGGAGGTTTTGGGGTGGGTTGTTGTGTTGGGTTGTGTTTTGTTTTTTTTCCCAGGCATCCTTCCTCTGCCAGGGTTTTTCCCTGGGCTGGAGGGGGCACAGGGTGAGGGACAGTCCCACAAGTGGTGGCGGCGGCATGGCCTGGGTGCTGGGAGGGCAGAGCGCGGGGGGTCAGCAGGGAACCCACGGGCAGAGGGGGAGACGGGGGCCGAGGCAGTGGCGGGGCGGCCGCGGTCCTCCCGGTGCGGGGAGGGGAAGCAGCCGCCACAGCCCAGGCACCGCTCGGCAGCGGGAAGCGTTCGCGGGCGCCGGTTTGACTTCCCGCTTCTGCGTCCTGGAGAACAGGCGCGGTTTGGAGGGACTGCTTTATTGGGTCACTGTTCAGCTGGAGAACGGCTCGGCTAGGGCATTAAATATCTCCATGGAATAAAGGTCACTGTGATTTAAGTTGTTCGATGATTCACTAAATCTTAAAGCTGATTTTTCTTTTGCTGCGTTAATTTTCTAATATCCCCTCTATGTTTGGAGGACCTACAGATTATTGTAAAGCCTGTCAACCAAAAAGGGGAGATAGTTGAGAGGAAAATGAGTCATTTATTTATTTATTTAAATCTCCATGATTCGTGGGACAAAGTTCAGCGATGCATCACACCATCCATTCTCTGTCTGGACCGACGCAGGGTTTTTTTGTGGTGTGTGTTCTTTTTTTTTTTTTTTTATGGTGGTGGCTTTTTTTTTTTTTTTTTTTTGTTTTTTAAAAAATTACTTCTTGGCAAACTAGATATGCAAATGCCAGAATACACTAAAACCACATTTAATTGGACCCACTTGCCAACTTCTTGAACACAGCTTGGATTATTTCACTGGAGGCTGCTTCTGTTAAAAGATGGGGGAGGAGGAAGTGGCATATTGACAGGGCTTCAGATAATTTTTTTTCCACTAGAAGTACAATGATGCCATGAGCCAAGTTTGGAAGTATTTTACTATGTTTAATAATTATTATTATTAAAGGATATTGTAAACATATGCATTTCAGTGGAATGGAATGGGAATACGATCGTGTCACTTATTTAGCTTTGGATTAATTTTCAACTATTTTTTTTATTTTATTTTTTTTTTATAGGGGTAACCGACTCCTGCAGTAACTGGAACTTGTGCGGCGCTGTGAAACGCTGCTTTAGAGAGAGGACGCCTATCCTTCCCCTTAGCTAAATGAGCTGATTAAAAATATTCATTCTTTTAGAGGATCTGTGAAATTTTCATCTCTGACTAGCAATCAATTAAATATAAACCGCATAATAGGATTAAAATTACAAGGTTTATGGAGTTCCCAGAAATTTCAAGCGTACGTATGGATGCATACGTTAAATGTTGGTGTTTCAAAGAGAAATGGGAAACCTCAGTAAATTATTGCCCTAATAACACCGATGCCGTGAAGGGCTCACCGAAGGGGGCTACAGTCTCTCCCCAGCCACCTGCAAAAGTGGGCGAGCTGTGGGGCGCCGATAGCTGATGCCACTGGGAGCCGGGAACCGGGATAAAAGTGGGAGACACAAACACTTTTGGGGGGCCTCGGTGCAAACTTTGCCACCTATTGCCCCGAGGTGACGGGAGCGGGGCCCTGGGGTGCTGCGGCCACCCTGCTCATGGCAATTTGGTGGGTGCCCTTTTGGCCCCTGGGACTAATTACGCCTGGCGCACCCAGGCAAGACAGATGCTTTGTTCCCACCGTTGTCCCTATGGGAAGGAAAGGCTCCGGCACAGGCACGCTGCTGCCCTGCCTGCTGCGGTGCCTGGCCAGGGATGCTTTCAACCTCCGTTGCACTGAACTTCTCGCGGCCATGGCAAACCTCCTGGTTTTCCCCAGCCGTTGAATTATTGTGTCGGCCGGCTGCCGGCGAGTGGGGGCTGCGGGCGCTCCCCCTCCGGCGCGGTGCCTTGTCCCGCCGGGATGTGTGGCCAGGCCCTGGCACAGCACCAAGGGCTGAATGAAGGCGAGGGAGCAGGAGGCGAAGCAAACAAACAAACATTTCTCCGTGCGTGCAAGTTGTCGGAGATGTCGGTCCGGGCTGTCGCGGTTTTCAGTGTCAGCCTCAGGTTTGTGGTGGGTTGGGTTTTGGGTTTGTTTTTTTTTTGCAACCGGCTCCCAGTTGAGGGTTTCGAGCTCCTTTTTATTGCCGTTTGTGATCTGGGGCAGCAGATTGGATGTGGCGGGGTGACGCGAGGACAGGAGCAGAGCGGTCCTCGCAGCACGGCACAGGCAGCCGTTGGGGGGACCCACACCTGCCCCCATCTCCATTATCAAACACGACCTCTCTGAGTGGGGCTCGCCCCTGAGCCCAAAATGTGGGGGGGGTTACTGTCTACGAGGGGAAAAAAATTAATCTCGCATAATAGTGGCACTGCAATTAGGGAAGAGGCGTCACTTTAGATAATGAGCATCTTTTTAAGGTACTTATGCAATCTGAAAAATCGTAGCTGGGCTGGGTGTTCTTTAATCTTGCCATCCACCCAAAGCGAATTTGCAAAAGAGGGGGTTTATTGTCATTAGAGGAATTCTTTCCGCTATCAGAGGAGAGAACTATTTCTTTGTCATTAGCGAAATCCCTGGCTTTCCTTCAGCACATAAACAGTTTACACGATGCGGTTTTAAAATGTGCTTGTCTGTAAGCCTTCGCAGGAGTCTGAATTGTGAACATGTCAGCGTTTGGATGTAAAATCTGGGATCTCGATTTAGCCTTCTGTAAATGCAAGGATGAAGGGCAAAGCACAGATCTGGGCATGAATTTTTAAATTAAGGGTATTCAGTTTCACAGTTTTAGGATGGCACCTATATGCAGTCGACAACCAAGATGTCTGAGCAGCTCACAGTCTGGAGTTTATTCTTAAATAGTCTGTGAGGCCTGGATTGCCTATTGTCCCTTGTACATAAGGTTCGGAGATGCATTGGCCCGAGCTACGCCAGCAAAACTTCTCCACGCAAACCTGGCAAGCGGCGGTGGTAAAAAAAAAGGATCGCCGTAGTCGGTGTACTGTGCCACCGCACCTGGGCTAACCACAGCCTGATTGCCTTTCGAGGGGTAAAACCTTCTCCTGGGTTAGATCACGGTGCTCAGGGAGCAGGGTGGTTTTTTAAGGATGTCCGAGGAGAAGCTGTTGCCTGCTGCAGTGGGCTGTGACGGTGGTTGGGTGGTGGAGCTGTGCTGGCGAGTCCTTCCTGGGGCACTCGGAGCCAAAGAGACCAAGTGACCGTTCCAAGCCTTGCGGGAAGCTGCTGCCAGGACAGAAATCGCAGCACGGTCCCTTGTGTTGCCGCTCAGTGTCCCGAGCACTGAACCATCTCCTCTCCAGTCCTAACTCTGTTTAAAAGCAGCGAAGGGTTCAACCAGAGCTTTGTATTAGAGCTCAATGGCCAGCCCCCCCCCCAGAAGAGAGATCAAAACCTTTTAATACAATACAAATCAGTTGCCTGATCATGCAGATGACCCTAGACCAGGGACTATGGCAAGCTGTGGCCAGTAGAAACGAATGCAATTTATTTTAATTAATAGAGAAGTCTTTTTTTTTTTTTTTTTTTTTTTTTTTTTTTTTTTTTTTTTTTTTTTTCTAAAAGGGCAAATGGGTTTCTCAGATGGAGCTGGAGGACTGGTGCAGGAGGAAGGTGGAGATGCTCAGTGTGAGTAGGGCACGGGGCTAAGACAAGCGAGAAATAAACCCACTGGTGTGTGAAATGTAAAAAGAGCCAGCAGGTAGAGAGTCTCAAGGGGACGACATGATACCAGGGACATTTTATGTCAAAGCTGCATGAAAGGCAGGGTGGGTTACCCTGCAGGGTGGCTGGAGGACTGGCACGTAGGAAACCTCCCGGGTTCAGATGGATTTGGTCACATGCCCATCTGAGCATCGGGGTCACAAGGAACCACTGGAGGGTGATGAACCTGCACCCTTGGTGCAGCGGGGGCACAACCCCTCGCCGTTAACGTTAGAAGTAAAGTGGGTGAGACGTGGCATTTTCAGGGAATTGCAGGGTGGAAAAGATAAAAGGGGGGCTCCGGGCCAAGACCTTCCGCATCTCCAACATCCAAGGTGGGCCGCAGAGGGTCAGCACCACGAGCAGGGATGGGCCAGTGAAATGCCGCTGCAGACCCGGTTCGATCGGCGTCTGACCACGGTGCTGGGGGGTGTGGGGACCCAGGCAAAGCCACGCTCACGCCGGCTCTGCTTTTTCACCTGTGCATAACGCTGCAGCGCAGCAGGTTCAGCAAAAGTTGTTTTTCAGCGGAGGATGTGACAGATGAGCTGTTCCACCCCAGCCCAGGCATGCTGACCTGCTGTAAATCCTGTGGGGCAGGAGGTGCCCTCCCCCACCCCGGGGGGGAGACCTGCTGTCCCAGCAACCCTGCTGGGGTGCAACTGGGGGCAGAGCCTGAGCCCACCCACGGCGGGACCCAAGCCGCAGCTCTCCTCCCTGCGGCGAGCCTGGGCTGCAGACCCACGCCAGCCCCGCAGCGCGCACAGCTCTACAGCGTCGGTCGTTAATTAAGCTGCTGTGACCAGCCGAGTCGCAGAGGCAGATGTGTTATCACAGAGCCGCAGATCACAGAAGGGATGAGGTTGGAAGGGACCTCTGGAGGTCATCTGGTCCAGCCCCCTGCTCAGGCAGGGTCACCTAGAGCAGGCTGCGCAGGACCCTGCCCAGACAGCTTTTAAACAGCTCCAATCGCAAACATTCAGCAAGATAGATGCCAGTTTGCTTGGCCAGTTTTCTACAGAGTTGAGTTTTTGCGTAGGGCTGGAAAGGACTGACCTCCACCTGCCCTGAATGCAGAGGCCATGGAAGCCCAGCCCCAGCGAGGACGCCCCGCTGCCCACCTCCGCACCACGGCATCTCCCGCGCCGCCTAACCAGGGGCTGTCGATAGCTCTCCTGATGCCACGAGACAACAGCTTTGCACTGCAGAAGCGTGATATCTGCGGGACTGAAGTGGTTTTGGAAATATCTGAAGGCTCTCAGCTACGAAGGTGGTATTTCAGAAGGGGCGACGGCCGGTTTGCCTGCGTTCAAATGAGCTGCGACTCAGGGTAATGGCAAGATGTTTCCAAGTTGCCAACACGGCAGGGCAATGTTTATCTGCCTTTTAAAGATCTGAACAAAGTTGCTGTTTTTGATAAACTTGAGTTTGGACCAAACGTGAAAGCTCAAAGTCAAATCTGACGAAAGCAATACTAGCAACCCCTGATTAAGAGAGGTGGTCAGGTAACATTTGACAAGTCAAAACCTGAGCCAGGTTTTTAAAAATGCAGGCAGATTTCAGAGTCTGGGTCATTACAGAACGTGAGATTTCTGTGAATCAGCATGTTCCATGGTCTGATGTATTGAGCCTCAAACAAATGTTAGGCATATGGAAAGACCTCTGTATAATGAGAGATGTGAAAAACAGGATGACTGTTTAATTTAGAAATAGGATAAGGAAGAGGGGCACATTAGAGGTATATAAGGCAGTGAATAGCACAGCAGAGATAAGCCTGTGCTTCTGTTCGCTCTGTACGAGACTGTAATTTCTATTTACTTACACGTGATGAGCACTAGAAATTTTTTTTACCACTGGAACTCTGTGCCACAAGGTACCCATCCTCCAAAAAGCATAAAAAGGTTACAGAAAGAAAAAGAAGAAAATATTACCATGGATAATAAGCTATAAATCATACTTTCAGGAAGTAAACTGGAAAGAAATGTTCCCCGTGGGCCACATGTTTCCCAACATGCCCAATATGGGATTTTTGTTCCTTGCTCCCAAGGACCTGTGGCTGTCAGCAAGAGTAGCAGGTAAAACAGATTATTGATCTGCCCTGCTGTCTGAAAAATTAGGATTTTTTTTTTTTTCCAGTAGTAACTGCATTCCAGATGTTCTTCTACACGCACTCAGAGCGTGGCCCAAGCGTACTGGACACTCAGCTCCCAGGACCCCAGCAAACACGGAGTGACCAGTGGCTGGAACAACCCTCCTGCCCTGGAGGTTGTGTCCTGTGTGGCTTGCAAAGGAACGAGGGACAGCCTGTGCCAGGTCTATAGTGGCTCTTAAATTGGTGGCCACCCAACTGAGCTTCCCATTCCTGGTTTGGCTGGTGACCAGTGTCTGACTGCCCGGTGGCACCAGCCGGGGGGCTGGATGTCTCCCACAAGCTGTGTGTTTCGGTGGGTTTTGGTCAATGCTGCTCTAATTCTTTGCATCCTTCGCAAGGCTGGTAAGGACCAGCGCTCTCACTCACAAGTGGGAACGCAGTCAGCCCCCTCCTTGCTGGGTGGGAACCGTGTTAGTTGCTGGGCTGGCTCCACGAGACTGGTATGTGCCCGGACCAAATGGCAGCAAACTTACAGTAAAGCCCCTGCATATAATCTATATTCTAATTAATACTCTGCATCGTCTAATCAACAGAAATCTTCTGGCATGCACAGTCCAGTTTGCAAACTATTCAACAGAGAGGCTTTTCTAGCCTCTCCACAGATCAGGGTAATTAAGCAAAGCTGCTGGAGGGGCTTCCCTCTGCAGCGTCTTGAATACTGGGAAGGGAGAATGGTGCTTGAAAAAAAACAAAAACAAAAAAAAAAACCCAGGCAACCTCTGGCAACCTCCCTTCGCCCTGGAAGGCTCTCTGGAACAGAAAGGGGGGGGAAAAAAAGATTCCCTTCCTTTGCTGCTGCTGTTGAGCTGGTTTCGCTCCCGTTGTCCTGGTGCCAGCGCCGAAAGCCCATCCTGGTTCCCTCGCGCGGCGCGTACTGTCCGTCCTAGAGCAGATGCAAAGGCGGCAGTGGGACCGCTCAACTTCAGAGCCTCTCCAGCAGCCTCCGAAGCAGAAGAGCACAGCTCTCCTCACAATATGCTGTGGGGGAGGAGGAAGGAAGGACTTTGGCCCTGTTTGCTTGTGCTAATTGATGGCTTCTGTTGCAGCTATTCACACTTTTAAGAAATGGTAACACGTCTTCTGATTTAGAAGCAAAGAATAAAAACCCAACAGCCTCACCAGCACGTTGGGTGCAGACAAAGCTGCGTTGAAAAGCGCTCGGCAGAGGCGTAGCGAGCGGCTGGGCAGAAGAAACGACTCACCTGCAAACACCGAGCTCTGCGCAGATGCGCAAAACCCCTAAAACATGCCGTTTCGCTGGGATTCGCAGGGACAGGCTCCTCAGCAGCGGTGGGCTCACGAGTCAGGGTTCTGCGGGGCACCCCCCGCCTCACCTTGCCCAGCTGTAGGGTTTCTCCTTCCTTTATAAATGAGGTTTGTGCCTCTGACTTTATTCTCTGGGCGACCGTCATTTTTCTTGATGCAGCCCTCGCTCCATGTGCCAGGTCTCCGGTGCCGGTGTGGACAGGTGCCTGGGAGCCGTTGGGGGAAGGGCTCCGCATCCCCCCTCCCCCACCCCGAGCCTCTTCTACGTTCAGGCA
>JAVJGJ010000059.1:86025277-86038411 GCA_035590215.1 Microhierax caerulescens
CCCCCCCCCCCCCCCCCCCCCCCCCCCCCCCCCCCCCCCCCCCCCCCCCCCCCCCCCAAGAGAAAAAAAAAAAGGGAAAAAAAAAGCCCAAGTACTCGCACACACTTTGAGATTGACTGTCAAATCATTTCACATCTGTACCTAAAGCAAACAGACATAATGCTAACAGCTTGCTGGAGCTCAGAAATGCCACCCACTAATCAGTCCACCTGTGGAATTCTCAGTCCATCTTGCAAGTCGTGTACCCGATTGCCAAGACGCCTGACAAGAAAATGTATATTAAAACGTTGAGTAAGACTGGAAATACAATGTGGTGTAGTATAAACAGAATGCACTCGCTGGGCGGGAAAGCAGAGATGCCTTTTAATTCCTCTCGCCGTGACCCGGCACCGCTCGCTCCTGCCTTTGCTTGCGCTGGATGGCAGGGACGGCTCGCCAACCGAAAGGCACGTTCACCTCCCTTGCACAATCCTGTCTCTCTCTGCTTTTGCACAAAAAGAAGTAAATAAATAAATAAATAGATACCCCCTCCCAAAGCTTCTGTCCTTCTTAATTACTATATTTTTTTATATATATATAATTTTTTTTTTTTTTTTGCACATGGGTATAGATCACAATTGCTTAAAGATAGGTGTTAGCAAGATAAGTCTCAGGAAAAAAAAAAAAAAAAAGAAGTCATAATTAGAGAGAAATAATCTCTCCTGCGTAATGAATGCACCCTTTGGGGTAAGACAAAGAGGTAATTCAAAGGAATGGTTTGTTGAGATGGTGCGTTGCGGGAGCACAATTCTTCCAGGCTAAATTACAGCGAGGATTACAGCACCGGATTGCCAGTCGCTATTTAACGTGCTGGCAAAATGATCATTTTGCTCTTTTCATCTCCAAAAGGAATATAAAGGAATGAAAGGAGAAAGTTTACTGGGATTGTAAGAGGAGGCGAGAAGGGCTGGGGCATGCCCCAGGGAGGATAATTATTCTGTACAAGGCACCATCAGCAGGTTACGGGGTTTGTGGTGTAGCGGGAGGCGGCGTGGCACAATTAGATGCTTTAGATACTCTTTTCTATACGTCCCGAGCTTTTACATTTGCACAGTAGCCGTTTTCTCTCTCCGAGTACAAAATGCTATTTTAACATCTGTTCTTTTAAGGCTATTTGCTGTGGGAAGGCAGTGTGTTTTGCCATAAATTTAGGTCATTAATTTGTATCTGTTCTTTGTTTATTTAAGAAACAGGACAAAAGGGCAGCTGCCGAAACATTTGGCTGTGCCGAGGGGTAGTGGGCTCGGCATGCTGGAGTTGTGCGCCCGACCAGCTTGAGTTTGTATCCGCAGCTAGAGGACAGAACTTTATGGGAAGCCTTTGCCAAGGCATGTGGCGTTCCCCTCCTCGCCGCAGCCCTGCCTTCCTCATTACCTGCTCTTGTGGGGGGCAGCCAAGTGCAGGGATGGAGCTGGGGGGTGATGAGAGATGTGGATGGGGGCCGCATGCTGATGGCAAAGCAAAATACCTTGAGAGCTGTATGGGAACACTGGTGTTGCTGTCTGGGTTTTGGCTTGGGGTTTTTTTTGTTTGGGATTTTTTTTTTTTTTTTTTAGGAGAGGTTTAAAAAGCAATTGGTTTTTACTGTGTTGAGTCGGAGGGCTGCAGCTGGCTACCAAAGGGTACATGCTACAAGCAATCTGACCTATATAATTAGACATGTATAAAAAGAAGCACAATAATACCTAGTAACTTGATTGTTAACAGCATTTAATGCTCTTAAATTGGTCATTACATGTGGAATAATTTCTGGGGTATTATTGATATTATGAAGCATTAAGAGAGGTTTTATTTATTCTTGTAAGCCTAATGGACTCAAACAAATTGAATGTGTTGGAAAAGATCATTTTTTGCTTGTTGATTCTGGGACATCTTCTAATCAGTTTAATTAGATCAAACTGAAACAATCACACAACTATATTGAAGCATCTTCCGTTTCCAACTTCCCATTAGAAACAAACGGATGTATCTCAGAGACCCCGGCATTACCAGCTGGGCATGATGAAAAGCCCAGGCTCACAAAGTCAAAAGCTGAAGAAGCTCTGGTGTGCACATCGCCTTCCACAGAGTCCCTGGGGCCAGCTGGGATCCAGCACTCCACTCCTTGGTGGGCACGGGGTCTTACTTATCCCCAGACCCCATGGAAATTGGAGAAGGTGTCAAATAAGGTCCGATTCAATGGGAGAAGTATCGTGGCAATGTGCCACCAAGTCATTTAGATCTCCCGTGACTTGCACTGGAGACAACCGTCGGTCCTGTGGCAGCAGCAGCAGTCCCAATTTGCAGAACAGGTCCCCAAAACCAGACTCAGTATATCCTACGTTGACACTGATCTTTAGAAAAGAAAATTAAAGACAGTACTTCTGACGGTTCGAAGTACATCTCAGTGCCATTTGTGTTTGGCAAAGAGTTTCTCTGATCTTCACTGGGTCTTTAGATGCAGTAAATCTTCAAGTGCTTCGGGTGCCCAGACACACATGGCAGCTCCCAAGGGCAAATTTTTAAACCAAATTAGGCTTTTACTTCCTTAATCAGTGGGAGGGAGCACCTAAATGTCTTTATAAATGCGGCTTTGAATCACGCACCTCCAAGGAGCATATAATTTAGCAAAATCACAGTGTAACAGTGTAAAGGGGATGAAACCAAGTGTCTCATGGAAGTGTCTGGAGCTAATCCAGCAGTTTGCAGCAGATCCACCATTTTGAATATTGAGACTGAGCCACACTTTTTAGTTTTCTTATATCAAAAACTTAATCTCACCACGGTTTGACTTGTGACCTCTAGTACCAAGGTGATTCTGATCACCACGAGACTCGAGGTGAGGGTCATGCCTCTTTTCTGCTCTCCCTGACCATGCTACCACCCAGCCTTTGGAAGGTCTTTCTTCCCCTAAGCCCACAGGGCAGGCCCTACTGGCTCCTTTAGTTGTTCCATCTTTCCAAGGCTCCAGCCGTGTTCATCCCAGATGTGGAGTTGACTGGGGAAAGGTGGGCTGGGAGTCAGAAGGAAGAAGAGCTGACTGGGAGGTGGAGCCTGGAAGGCAAGAGTGTGCAGCAGCGTAGAAAACGTGGTGGAGGACTGAGGTTAACAGGAGGCTACAGGGAGGAGCAGCCCAGGTTGAAGGCCCTGAGACCAAACAGCAGAGAGAGGGATGGGTTGGAGGGCGGAAGGGGATGAGCTCAGGGGAGCCAAGACCTTAGCTTGGTCCTTAGTGGCCCATGAGGTCCACCACAGAGCTTAGTGTGCATCCCTGCCCTGCCCCAGCCAGCCCGGCCGGGAGGCACGTGCAGCTCAGCGTGGCCCTGGAGCACAAGGCAGTGGCTGCTGCTGGGCTGTGAGTGGTAGCTCGTCCAGCACTGAGCTCTGCAGCAGCGTGGGCTTCACAACGCAATGAAGAAACAGTTAAAATTAAATTTCTCCAAGAGCATTTTTGGTGTGAAAGAGGAAGAAGGGAGAGGGAGAGAGGGGGCTCTGCCAGGGTTTTACTCTCTGCAGCGAAGGCAGCCCATATGGGTAGTGGAGAGATTTTCCTTTATGGCTCTTCCCCAGCCATTGCTGGCAGAGAACGTGCGACCTTGCGTCTTAAAATCGGACTCCTCAGCGAACCACTGGGCAGATCGGCCATGAGAAAATGTATGGATTCAATGTATAAAATCTTGGGGCGGGGGGGGATGCCAGCGCTGCAGTCCTGGGATTTCAGAGGGCTTCTTGCTACATACACGCTCCAGAACAGACCATCTATGTGGGACAGCTCGTTCTTATCTGTCTGTGTCACTTGATAAAACAGAGAAAGAGGCAAAACAGATCAGAGAGGGAAGAGTAAATGAACAGTGCAGGGAATCAGACTAAAATTGTCCAACATTTGTGAAATCAGGGCCCTCAGGAACATGCAAGTGTTTTGTGAAAGACGTGGCCAATTGTAGTCATATGTTTTAAATTTAATTTTCACGAAGAAAAATTATTTCCCGGTTTCAAATAATACAACATATTGTGAACGCAAGCTATTCTGTCTCTGTAACTCAAAGGCTAAAGCCTACAGCTCTTGCTCATTCCTTACTCAGACAACACTCCTACTTACTTGTGGATAAAGAAGGGGCTTAGAAAGCGAATTAAATGCCGCACGGGTGAGAAGCTGGACTTAGGTCCCGATCTGGGAAATGAATGGTGCGTACCACGTGAGGCTGGGCTTGTGTTTTTTAAAGAACGAGCTGCTCTGTTTGAAATGTGTCAAAGCTTCTTTGCGGCTTCACATGCTTTCTTCAGGTAGAGTGAAAACCAGCAGCTGGAGTGGGAAGATGAAATGCCTGGACCAAAATGGCTAATTCTTCATTCAAAAGCAACAGGTGGTTTGCTGAAGGTGGCAGAGGCAGTTCGGCTAGCTGGAAACTCATTTACTGGTTATTACATTCAAGAAAGCAATGTGCTTTGCACATGTAACCTCTCTGCACTTTAACGTCCCCATCTGTAAAATAAGAACAGTAAAACTCAATACGCAGCTTTCCGAAACGTTTTGGAGTTTTCAGATGAAAATATTGTAGAGCTACATCAGCATGTGTGCACTGAAATGCACACATCTATATGTGCAAATACACACATGACATTTTTTTCTCTGAATGACATGCAATACCTACCTCATATTTATATTTATATTTAATACAATTGTATTCCTATTCCAATTCCAGTGTTACTCACATCATCTCCGTACAAATACTCCTTTCTACCTATATATCACCATCTTTTCTAGGATATATCACCATATATAGGATATATATCACCATCATTTTAAAGGACTGAAATGTCTGAGATTATTCATTACATTCAAAAGTCATTGCCTCTTCGATTACAAAACTTAAAAATGCCTAGCTGGAAAATGCTTAAAGGAAGAAGGATTACAGAATAGCAATAACGACTGATTTTACTAAATTCTGTGTCATTCTGAATACAAAATTGCTGTTACAGAATCAATACGCTTGCAGAAAGTATCCTGCTTTTTTTATTTTCTGCTAACACTCTGAACTTTCTTGCAGGAGCATCAGGAGATTATTCTGTAGGAGCCGTTTCACGTTTCCTTACTATTTTAAATCAATTTAATTGTATTTGATGAAGGGTCCGTTATTCTATTTACATGCGCAGCTCCCCCCGAAACAAGAATGAATTTGGCTAGCTGCTTTGGGAATAGGTCATGCTCCTACATAATTATCTTTTTTTCTTTAAACTAGTATATTTTTCATCAACGACACTTCACAACAGGGAAGAACGGGTGTCAGGTTTCAGTCTCATATGTTCTGTAATTTTACATTCTGTGGCAATGCCCACGGTGCTGGAATAATTTGAAACAGAACTACAATCTTTCCAAGTTTTGTAGAATAAATGTTTAGAATTGGTAAGAGTTTTGAAATGCAAATGTCTTTTTTTTTTCTTTTTTTTTTTTTTTCCAAACAGTATGTGATTAATTCTTAAAGTACTAACAATGCTTGCCTGTGCATGGAATTAGTGATGGGCATGGAGACAAGATACTTGCAGGTAAAAGAAATGTGGGTGCAATTCTGGACAGTGAACCTGCAGTGCTCTCGATTTAAAAGCAGAGACCCAGCCCTCTGAGAAAGGGATGTTAAGTCTTGATGCTTAAGGAATGTCCCCACACCCCTAAACTCCCCAGCAAAATGCTCCCCAGACCATCTCCATAAACCCAGCTCTGCTTGTCCTCCGTGGGGTGACTCCCACAGGCAGAGAGCCCACAGAAACCAGCCTGGCATGGGTCTGCCCAAGAGGACACCCAAGGACCACCTTACTGCTAAACTGCAAGACAAATGGGGTCGTTGCCACCAGAACCACCGTGGTCCTGGCTTCAGCCAGGGCTGTGGGAGGAAGGGGAGGAGCAGGCAAGGTGAGGTCCCACCTAGTCAAGTGCTTTGACTCACACCATTGCAGATGATCCCAGCAATGGGTGAATTGCCACTTAGGGTCTTGATCCACATGAAGCACAGAGAGGCCCCAACCTCCTCCTCTTCCTTAATTAGTAGCTCTGCTGATACCTGCAAGCTGCCTCAGATGGTCTGGCAGTAACGAGCTGGACAAAGAGCACCCACCCAGCATTGCACTAAAGTTGTCTTTCTTACCTGGTAGACTTGAGGAGAATCAAGTCCGCCTTGCGAGCGGCCGGGGAAGCGAGCTGTGTGCTAAGGGCCGGTGACACACAGGCTGCACACAACAGAAAGGGGGGGGGTGACACATGAAGGGCGATAAGACTTCCTGGGCATGAAGCATCTGAGAGGAATCCCTGCTGTCCATGTCTTGTGCTAGGTCCAACCACAGGACTGGGAAGGCCATGTTCTAACACAGGCAGTGCTCAGGAAGTTCAAAGTTGGAAGCCTGAGGAGCAACCAAAATTGGCACCAGGGATCACAAGAGGCTTCAATATCTTTTTTAGTTGGACTGCTGCCATCAGTCTTTGTAGGGCACAAGGAGCCATGGGCATGGCTTTCATGCCTGGACTCCATTTAACTTTCCTTCCTCGTCTTTCTACTGGAACAGCGGAAAGTCTCTCCCACTTTTGGTCAAACACTCCCACTATGGTTTTGGAGCTGCCACTCCAAACAGTACCTTGTAACATCTTCTTGGAAAGAGTGTTCAGTCTCCAAAAGCCATTTGCTCGCAACGTCCAAGCAGATGGAGGGGCTGTGCTCCCTGCAGACACTGCAGCTTGCTCTCCTGAGTGAGCACAGCAGACTGTTAGAAGGAGCAGGAATGCTCCAGTTCCTCCACCCTGCCAAATCACCTTCCCATTCCTGTCCCCTCTCCCATCCATCACACCTGAGGATCATCCTTAAAACAGGGACAGGCCTGAGTTTGAAAACTTGCCCCTAGCCCTCCCATTGGGGTTTGTTGGTTCACAGAAACAGAGGGCAGACCGCAAAAATCGCATACAAATTTCCACCATGAGTAGTGGAATTGGAATTGCAGAAATTTTAATACTAATTCTATTTCAGCCTGACAGCTTCTCCATTTAATACTTATCATGACTGTAATAAAAAAGGGTCTATGGCCAACAGAAATGTGACCTTTTATGCTTTCTTCCACAATGTTTAAATAAAGATATCCAATCATGTCAATGCAGGCTGCGAGTTAGCGATGGGTCTCGCTGTGGCTAATCCACCCAGTTGTACTGGTGGCTCAGAGTATTGACTCCAGCGGTCAGGGCTGCAGTCCCTCCTTTGTATCTGACCTGCTCCATAACACTAAGCTTGGCTCTGCCTAAACGTTTCCACTCGGGAGATGATGCCAGTTAATGCAGCTTTCAAATACAGAGATCATCATCTGCAAATATAACACTTGTCATCTAAAGACTTCAAAAACCCTTTTTATTTCTTGTGAAGAGTGTTCAGTGTAAGAATAAAAAGAGATACATTAAAGCTAACTTGGTATTATTATCTACAAACAGTAGCTTAAATGACTAATCTTGTAAGCTGCTCGCAGTTTACTTTATTGAAATCCACTGCAAATGTGCTCCAACCCATGGTATCTATATGCAGAAGATTATAAATTGATTTTTTTTTTATGTTTAAGTTGGAAATGGTAAATTTCATATTTTTAAGTCCTTCAACTCATTATATGTGGATTTTTCTTGATTACTCTCTTGATATTTGCAAGGGCTTTTCAGGAGTAAAGAGTCTGTCTCTCCGACTATAAAGAGAAAACAGTTCATGTGACATGAAGCTTTGTCAAATGCATGAAAAAGCTGCCTGGATTAATTACTCTACTTTTGCTAACATTGAAAGCAAAATCAGTGATTTCTACTCTTTCTTTAAAGTACAAAGGGGGGGCAGGGGAAAGGGTTCAAATATAATACTGCTGTAATTCTTTATCTGCTTGACTACCGTGTCATAGAGCAGGTTTTAAGCAAAACAAGGACGTGTTTTTACTATAACTACAGACATTACTTCAATGAAGACATTTTCAGCAGTATGGGTTATTTCCAACCATAATATAAGTGTGGGATAATTTAAATTAATATAAAAGATCCTTGGGGGGGTTATATTGTTTAATTGCAATTACACAATGAATATTTGATACCTATATTTGGCATATAATGAGGATTAAAATTATATTCCCCAAACAGAGGTTTAATAACAATGTAAACTACCGAGAACTTCATTAAAGGGGCTAAGGGATTAGAAATGAGATTTAAAGGTGGCCAAGGGGAAGATCAGAAACTTAAACACCTCTCTTAATATAAATTGCGATATTCAATATATAACATGAAGAATTGATGTGGGCCTCAATCAAAGTGCTAAAAAACTGCCTTTGAAACCCAGCCATCCCCAAACGAAAACCACGTAGCTGACGACCCTGCCCTCACCCCGAGGATCAATGTGCTAAAGCCCAGCTCCAGCGGGAGCCGCGCTCAGCACCACGTGGGGACATGTCACCGGCTGCGTGGCCAGGCTCCTGCCCGCAGCTGGGGGTGGCATTGGTGCTGCCAGGTGTCCCCACCAAGGCTGGGGATTGCACCACAGACCTTCACAGCGTAAGCCTCCACAGCTTTCGCTAAAGAGCATATGTCTCTTGGGTTGAGAACAAGAGCAGACTCGTACATTGCGGCGCGTTCATAGAGCAGGATGCGCAGTGCTCACTGACCTGTGGGTATATTATGCGTTATGCAGCACATTTGCATTTGCTCCTTCTCCCCGAGCCAGCTGTGAGCTGAAAGTCTGCTCTGACCTAACGGTGACACTACCTGCCCAGGGTAGAAAGCCCAGCCGTGACCTCCCCATCTCCGTGAGTGCCCTGTCTACGTCAGCCCATGCAATGGTGCCAAACCCTCTCCGTGGTGGGAAAGCACAATCTACCTTCTGCCTCACCCCATTTTGCAGAGGTGGTTGTAATGCCTATGGCACTGGTGCTGCAGCTGGGGCAAGGAGCTGGGAGGTCCTCATGTTTTAGTCCAGGATTTCAGACATTCAAAATGAAGAGCCAAGATTTTCCATAAAGGGTCCTCACACAAGGCTCCTAAGCCAATCTTTGAGTATCTAGACAGGTGTCAGAAAGCACAAAATAATCAGCAGCTCCCTTAATGTTCAGCAGCCTTCCCAAACTCAAGCTACATATTTTCGTGAATCTGCATGTCCAATGTCAGGCACTTTCTGCCCATCCCAGGTCAAACAGACAGGGCAGCTCACCTCTTCCCAGTCCAAAGTCTTCCCCAGCACACACTGGGGACTCCCGCAGAGCACGAGGAGGCTGTGGGACACACATTCCCACCTGCCTGAATCCCATCCCGCAGCAGAAGGTCCACCTTTGGGTAATTCACTGCAGGATCACTCTTACAGTAAATAATTATTCCCAGAACCCAAATGCAGCCAAGGTGTCTCACAGGTTGTTCCCCTCTCCTACTGACAAAGGTTTTGAGGCAGCTCAGCATCCCTTGAACATATTTTCTACCACATAAATAAGTCTAAGTACACGCCTGTCTTTTCATGAGCAGACAGTGTTATTTCCAGCTGCAGCAGTTTGCGTCACTTGACTAAGAAGCTATATATACATATCTATACATCTTTACGTATAGATGTGTGCATGTATGTGAGTACATACATATGCTATATATGGATGCATATAGATCTATATGTATGTATCGGTGTATATTTATGCATTTGTGCGCATTCACCTGGGTGTTCGGCAGGGCAGGCAGCCTGTCCTACCTTGGCCAATGTCATCAGCTGGGTAGCGGTTTACAGCTAGAAATGAATGATATAACTGCAACGTGCAAAGTAGTGCCTCCTCTCAGCTCCGACTGCTTTTGTTTTTACTTCTTTCTTAATCATCTCTCACGGATATGTGGGAGGAGATTCTGATGATGAATATGTGTTAAATAATTTGCAAGCATTCGTTTTTTTGTCCTGGTTTTCCAACGTACCAAACTGGCATAAATATTGGCAGAATTTCCTTTCATCCTCCCAGGGATCCTTGCCTCGCTCACCATCCCAGGTCCTAATCTCTCTAATACGTTGTTGGGTCAGTTATCCAAGATGGAGTGCGTACATCCTTTCCAGAATAATTTTCTTTCTCTTTCGCTTTTGCTAACGTTGGCTTTGATGGGAGATTTGCCCACTCCCTCTCTGCTCATCAGATAACTCTGTGCCCCACCCCATGCAGAGGGGAGAACGGATGGAGTAGCTAGATTTTTTTGGACATGAAGTGGTACCTTTGTGGGTCCCTAATTCACCCTTCCAAGTCTCATAATTGCCAACAGAGGTCTTTTTCCCTTCTCATAATGTACAAAATGATCTGCCCTTTTATGATTGCCTTGAGAATATCCCACAAAGCTGACGGTGAGGGAGCAGATGCCTCATTCAATTCCAAATAGAAGGAAATCTGTTGTCTCAAATAATCCCTAAATTCAGACACTTTCAGCCAGCTATTATCAAGAGACCACATTTTAAGAGCAGATGTGTTATTAAGGCTGAGAAATGTTATGAGTACTTCGTGATCTGACAAATGAATTCAGGCTATCCAGCATTCCAACATTTGATCTTTTAATAATTCAAAAAATGAAATAGAAACCGCTGGGAGGGGAAGGAGGACTCCCACAAGACACTGACCTGGAATTTTAGGCTTCGCTTACATTTTCTGGAGAATATTGCCAGTGGAGATTTGGGCTCGTGCTGCCTACACGATACTATCATTCCTTCCCTGTGATGGCTAGACCTCTGCCGTACGAGCCAGGCTCACGGTTTTGCCACCCAGACTTGTGCTGTGCGCCCATCTACTGAAAAGGTTCATTTGGACACAGCGGCATTTCGAGGCTACCAAAAAGACGAGTCTGGCTCTCATCTCACTTAGGCGTGTATGACCGCGCTGCCTGCCACGAAGAACTTCTGCTTTGCATGTGTGAGGGAGGTTAGACGCGTGGCCGGGGTCATGCCCAAAGGGCGTGAACAGTCCGTAAAAGTTTGCCTTCCCAATGTCACAGCTAACTTACGTTTCACTGGGCAGCACGTAAAAAATGCTGCAACTCTCTTCAAGCAGGGGACTGGAGAAATGGCTTGTTTTCTCTCCTGCCATCAAGTTCCTCCCTCCAGCTGATGCTTGAGCTGGTGTCCTCAGGGGAGAACGGAGCCTGGCTGCCTCCATGGGCAGCAGGCGAGAAGCAAGCGGTGCGGCAGCCCCGCGCGATGGGGAAGTCCGCGAGCAAATGTGTGCAAGAAGGGCAGGAAGGCACCGCGGTAGGAGGTGCCGGAGCACTGCCGTCTAGACAGCAACCAAATGAGCAGTTTGGGTGTGCAGAGGAGCGTACGTGGCCCTTTACCTGGCTGCTGTGAGTTCTCTTGCTCGCCGCTGGTGCTGCCCGCAGGGTAGCTTGCTGTGGGTTCCTGACACCAGGAGTGCTTTGTCCTACTCACAGCCACAAAGGTGAGGAAGCCTCTCCCTCATCACTTTGTTGGTGGGTTTGGTAGCGTTGCCTTCACAGGTTCCCCCTTCCCCTTCTGCATCATGTGAGCTTTCAGCACGCTATAGCTGCTATCTGGGGAGACAAGCAAGCTGTGACAGACGTACTGAGCCTTTTCAGCACCCACAAACTCTCTGCTCCTATTCGTGCAGCTCAAAGACAATGAAAAAAAATCAAAAATCTTTACATTTTCTCCAGCTCTGCTGGGGTTAGTTTATCTGATCTTCTTTACAGGGGGGGATGAGTACGTACCACCATTCTCAGTGTGCAGACCAAGAAAGCACAGCACCGAGAGGGTCAGTGATTTCTCCATGTAAGAAGTACCAGTGTCAGAAATCAGAGGCACTGTTGCATCACCTGGGTTGCAGTGCCACTCCACAAAACCACAACAGAGGCAGGGTCCTTTCTCCTCACATGTCCTGGGCTACACACACCTCTAAGTAATTGCAGTGGGAATCCTTGGAGACGAAGGCAGACAAACCCTTGCAAAGAAAATTCCAGTTAGAAACTGCAGCACCAGGGACCAGCCCTAGAGCAGGGAAGCTGCAGATAAAGCTTTGATGCCTAAGTGAGACAGGTGCTCAGACTGAAAAACTCTTTCTTGTGCTTCTGGGCTTTCTGCTCAGCATTCCCACAGAAAACCTTTCAGGTTTTTCTCCATGCCCCCTTCAGTGTTTCCTACTAACTTTGACACTTGCAGATTTGAGGTTGGAGAAGGGGCCCTGTGACCCCAAGTGAGGCAGGGCTGAAGTAATCCCAGGGAGCCTTTAGGAGTGTCTTGCAGCACCCCCATCCCCTTGTAAGCTGGATTTGCCACTACCAGCAGCAAGAACATGCTGTGTTGGTCCAGGAACCAAAGCCAAACGCTGCTCAGACATGCCATCTGTAAAAAATAATGATACCCTCCTCCCCACCATTCTGGGATTTGTACTTCAATTTGGTCATTCTGAGCTTTTCTGATCATTAGAGAAAACCTCCTGCCTCTGAGCAGGTTTCTTCAAAAAGCATATTTTGACATCTTTTACTTCTGAGCTGAAAAAGCAGCAGCCTGCATAGAAACCTAGTTTTCCTCACTCAGATGTACCACATTTTAAATTCAGAAACAAAGAGATGCACATGGGTAAGTGAAAGCACATCTTGCAGAGATCAGCCGAGAGCTCCTACATCTTTCAGACTACTACCATAAGCACAACTTGTCGACCACTCCATCCGAGGGAAGAAATGAGAAATTATGAGGGTCACTGAGCACTCGGTGTATCTCCAAGTGCTGCAGTTATTTAACGAGCTGGCTATTGTAGCGGTGAGACCAGGAGAAGGGCCGTGCTCCCCAGTGGGCTCCACACGCTCCACTGCCTGTGCACTGAGGTGGCTCGGCCACCATGGAGAGGACGAGTTTGCAAACCCCCCCAAATGGAGACCGCTTCCCAACAGCCGGGGCTGGGGTGTTATCCTCATGTTTGTGATTCTTTTTCACAGGAAGATTGCAATGTGTGGGTTTTGTTTTTTTCTTTTTTTTTTTTTTTCCTTTCTTTCTTTTTAAATGCACATTTAGTCTGAGCAGTAATGCAGGAGATCTGAGGTGCTAATATATGATGTGAGGAAGGACTGAAGTCTCCTGGGGGGGGGGGGGGCTCTTTTTGGCCATGACT
>JAVJGJ010000059.1:86038511-86062067 GCA_035590215.1 Microhierax caerulescens
CTGTGATCCTGGGGGGGGGGGGGGCTCTTTTTGGCAATGACTTGCCTCAGTGAGAGATTTGAATGAGGAATGCTACGTGCACTGAAAATCACTCACAGGACACATGCACGCAGAGGTGAAAGCTTGGTTGGTGCAGGGGGAGAGCTTCCCCTCCTCCCCTCATGCCCCTTTTTCTCCATCCCTGGGCTACTCGTCCCACCCTGGTTTCTCCATTCCCCCCTTCTCAGCAGCCATGTGATGCTTCCCCAGCAAATTCTTCCGTGGGTCAGACCTGCTGGTACACATGGTGCTTCAGGGACAGGACTGGCTCATTTCCAGGTCATCTCTAAAACGGATGGGATTTAATATGTGCAAGAGGCTGGATTTGTGGATAGAGGTTAGAAAAGCTACTGTTTTCCAAATTGGATTCCTTACTCCTCAGGACAAGCAGTGATGCCAGGTTTTCTGCTGCAGACATAACCGTCATGCCGTTGGCACAAGCAGCCCCACCAGGTTGCACCAGTTCTAAATCAGTTACTAAAATAAATAGCAGTACTAGTTAAATTAGTTATTTCTGGTCAGAAAATGAAGATGAATTAGCAAAAACAGATCAAATACTGCAAAAAAACCCTGACATTTTAAATTAAGACTTTTTTTTCAAGTCAAGATTTTGAAATGGAAAGTAAAGGTTTTAAAAAAGCAAGCAGCAGACATTTTAAAAAATGAGTGATACCCCACACATTAACTTTTTGCTTATATTCTACCATAATAAAAGATGTCTCTGGGACCAAAGCTGATTACATCAGGAGTTGCGATAGGTGTCTTTATAGCATGCATATATTCTCTTTACAACATGAAAGATCAAACTCTTCCCAATTCCTTTAGAGGTTTCTAAAAGCTAGACTGCTTGGTCAGTATTTGTTTAAAAGGTAAAACCAGGACAGTGGTTTAATTGCAAGGTCAGGTATTTGACAAAGCGAAGCTGCTTTCAGCATGGTACACAATGCCTAGAGGTATCTGGAAAGAACAGGATCTGTGGAAAGGACACCTCTAGTCAGTAGGCTTGTATTTGCCACTCAGGATATTTAGTAGTATCACAGAATCACAGAACAGTTGAGGTTGGAAGGGACCTCTGGATGTCATCTTGTCCAACCTCCCTGCTCAAGCAGCATCACCTGCAGCAGCTTGCCCAGGACTGTGTCCAGACAGCTTTTGACTATCTCAAAATATCGATCCAGTATCTTGGATGGAGACTCCACAACATCTCTGGGCAACCTGTGCTGGTGCTTGATCACCCTCATAGTGAAAAAGTGTGCCCTGATGTTCAGACAGAACCACCCATGTTTCAGTTTGTGCCCATTGCCTCTGGTCCTGTCACTGGACGCCACTGGAAATAACCTGGCTCCATCTTCTTTACACTCTCCCTTCACATATTTGTACATGTTGATGAGACCCCCTCTGAGCCTTCTCTTCTCCAGGCTGAACTGTCCCCGCTTTTTCAGCCCTTTGTGATAGGAGAGGTACTCCAGTCCCTTAATCATCTTTATGGCCAGTTGCTTGACCATCTCCAATAACTCCATCCCTCTATTACACTGGGGAGCCCAGACCTGGACACAGCACTCCAGGTGTGGCCTCACCAGTGCTGAGCAGAGGCAGGACCACCCCCCCTGACCTGATGGCAACACTCCTCCTAATGCAGCCCAGGGTATTGTCAACCACCTTTGCTGCAGGGGCACACGGCTGGGTCATGTTCAGCTTGGTGTCCACCAGCTCCCCCAGATCCTTTTCTGCAAAGCCACCTGCCGGCCAGTCGGCCCACGTATGATACACATGATACACATGATGTCGTCACGTGCAAATCTAGGAGGCAGCTTGCTGTAATTAGAAAGGTTTTGTCAGCCCTGATGTCCCGTGATACCTCGACTAGGTGGTGTCCTCAGCAGTAGGTATACAGAGTGTACTCTCTTTAGCGATACATAGGGCATACTGCCATCAGTAGTGGGCAGAGTTAAGGTTCACAGAGCTCCAAGGCTGAATCTTTCAAGTATATTTTGAAGTATCTTGAAAACTTTGTCTTAGCTTAGAATTTCCGAATTGAATATGAAATAGACTCAACATAGGAGACTATTTTTTTTCCTTATAGTACATATCTGCATTTACAGCCCAAGTGTGTTAATTAAGCATTTGATATACGATTTTTTAGGGATTCCTTCCTCTACATTTTCTTCAAAAATGTCTTGGGTAAATCTTGCTTGTGAAGGGAGACCGTCATTATTCCAAGCAAAAAAATAAGGGAAAAAAGTCTGTTCTGTGCAAAGCTTGTGTGCTCTGCAGGAGTTTATTTGTAGCAGTTATGATCACAGAAGGAGTTCTGGGTGATAAATACGTCCAAGCCTTCAGTGGCAGATCTTTATCAGTGCTGGAACGCTATACAGTACTAATGCCGTATTGTCAAAGCGTCTGGGTTTTCCCATGGATGGTGTTTCTTCCTCTGTGAACTCCAAGTTACACAAATCCTGTGGTCACTTGTTTCAATATATAATAAAATCTGGCTACTTTAAGGTACACCCAAGGTATATGCTTTCCTGAAATTTCAGACTTGAGCGTCACTACAGCACCATCCAAAAGTCAGAGTGCTAGTGGGCAAGAAGGCCAGTATAAATAAGATGATTTCTAATTCTTAGGGCAAAAAGACACTTAGATAAGGTATCGGCGGGGGGGGGCAGAGGGGAAATTACGTTTCCGTGTTGTCAGGAAGGCAGATCTTCTCAACACTGTTTTGAGAAGCAAAGCAAAACACCTAGCAAAAGAGTAAATCTATAAACCCATAAACCTACGATTATTCAGGTCAGTCATTTTAGGTTAGGTGATGCCAGAGGGATAGAAATTGCTTTTTTACCAGCAATCCAAGTACATCATTATCTACAGAGAATTTACCATCTTCCCATAATAATATCCCATCTCTAGAAATACACTTATCTCTTAAAAGCAATCAGCTGCAAATTTGAATATAACCAAATTCCTTAGGAAAACATTTTAGCTATGCATATTTTCCAGTATTGCTCCCTTCTCTCTTTCTCTTCGTTCCTGTTGGTGGTGGGCAAATTGGTGTAAAATCATGGCAGGCAGCAGGACCTTTATGCACTCTACCACAGCCTCCTTTTTACACTGGGCTTAGGTAACAGGTTTGCACCTTTTTTTTGTGTGAAGAGGAGAACTTGCCTTCGCAGCCTTGCATGCAGAAAGGCCTGTCTACAGCAAATCAAGTTACAATTTTGAGCCACATTCTGCTTTCCATGTTTGCATAAAACTCCCACTGACATGAATAAGAGTTCTGTGTATATCATGCTGTGTAATAAATAGCATTCAAAACAGAACCTATGCAAAGCTTTCTCACTGTTTTGGGCTACCAATTTATCCTTGTATTTACAGAATATTGATGTAAGCAGATGCCCAAACTGCCTGTCATTTTTAAAATATGCAGAGATGAGTGCGACAGTGGCTACTGACTACAAAACCACCGCAAACTTTCTGGGGCTACGATCTTGCTGCACTTTCCCAGCGAAAGATGCCCTCACCCTGACTCAGCTCCGTGTACACTCACCCTCTTGGCAGCTGGTGTGCAGCTGAGCTCACCCTTGCCTTCACTGGCACATCGGCGTCCTTGCAGCTATGTCGGGGACGGGAGAGGGAAAAGAAGTACAACTCCTGATCCACCAGGTTTTATGTGGATGGGTTTGTAGAGCTCTGTCTGCCTGTTAAAAGGAGCAGATCCTTTGCCATCCCTTGGGCTGTGAACAGAAAGCAGAGCAGCAACTTCCACAGCCATCAGAGACACAACAGACCAGTTCCCTCTTCCCATAGCACACAGACCTCTGACTCTTCCTGATTTCTGACATCAGAGGGAAGACTTTCCTCTCCTGTCTCCCATCTACGACGTTCTCTCCAAGTTTCTGGGTTTTAATAAGGCAATTGACAAATAGCATCAACACAGCATAAATCAAAACGCTAAATATTTATGTGCCATATAAATCTCAGAAAATGCTGTCATCTTTTGTCTACCCGTTTCAGAGCCTCAGCATGCTCATTACTCGTGCTAAGGGGGCCAGGGAGAAAATGAGTAACTAAGCTGGTTATGACTGTAGCCTTCCTCACTGAAAGTCTGATATAAGCATAATGAGAGGCAAGCGGGGCACACCACATCAATGTATGGAGATTGCCATCAGCAAGCACCACCCTTGGAAATGTTGGGATGGCTCTGCTAGGTATGATACCCAGTTTCCTGAATTTCCGTGAATATTATCCTTTGATTAAAGCTCTCCCCAACCAGTTTTGGCCTAGGGCTCATTCCATCCACTGCTCTCCTCTCCCAGCAGCCAGCACAATCCCCAAGTATGTTGCTGGCACCTTCCTGAGCCGTGTCTCCCCAGTGGGTGCTGGTCCCAGCCATCCTCGTCCTGCCTGTGCTGCTGGGGAGCACGGGGGGAGCAGAGGGCAGGCCAGGACTGCTCTTCCCAGCTGTGACCCACCTCCAGAACAGAAAAATTGAGAAACACTATTCAGCCTGGCAGCACGCAGCAGCTCATTGACTAGTGTCCTCCAACACTTGACTTCTTCCAAGCCAGCAAAACAGCTCTGTGCCTGCAGCCTGTGTGTATGTGTGTGTGTGTGTGTGTGCTTGCATGCCTGGGTGCATGCAAATCAGCTTTCCAAAAGCACCCTGTCCTTACTGAGTGTGCTTTGGAGATGCGCCACTCCACAAATATTGGAAAAGCCCTGTGGAGCTATTTTATTTTATTTTTGAGCATTGCTAATATATGACAACATCGTTTCCACCCTTTGCAATTTTCCACAGATGATTTCTACGTTATTTCATGTTGATTCTAAAACCATTTAATAGGGCTTCCACGGAGCTCAGCCATCTTGTGAAGGAAAATAAGTGGTTCTGCTGCCCTGAAGAAGCCAGAGGAGACAACTCTCAAAAAGATATCTGAATGCATGCTTTGTATTGAGGAAGAAGAATCACTCCGACAAGAGCAAAAAGCTGTAGCTAGTAAATCAGAAATTAAAATTCAGTTCTCTGCACAGAAAAGCCACTTTCAGGTCAAAGACTTTCTGGCTATACAACATCTGCAGCAAGGCACCAAACAATAACACCCTGTATCGTGATAGGAAAGATACAGTGACACAGTTGTAATGCTGTCACTGGTGACACTTATTTTAAGAGCTGGGAGCTTTCAGTTAGCGACTACTGAGTGATAATGGGCCCTCCGGTGTCTGCACAAAACTGGTTCCAATAAAACTTTTTCATATTCAGAATTTTTCTTTTTAGCTGTCTTGGATGTGGCAATTAATTTTGGAGCCAAGGAGACACCCCTGTGCATTTCCATGAAAATAAGTCACTGTTTGTATGTTTACTCAGAAGGGGATGAAAAATATTTAGTGATTTTCTACACCTCACTTATTGATTGTACAGCTAAGAAATTTGACATTTGTGAGGTGTGCTGGTGGAATGAAAAACAGCAAATTCCCAATGTTATTTTTTCTTTTTGTAATTTTGATTTTGGTTTTTGAAAGTAAGAGCACGGTATCTATCGTATATTTTAATGTGAAGTGTTGGCCTTACAAGATCTTTTAGGATGCATGAAAATCCACTTTAACTTGTAAACAGGGAAATACAGAAGCATACAAAATAATTAAAGGGAAGATAATAATGATTACAAGTGATTTGGGGCTGCTGTTTATGATAAACACTGTCCATAGCTTTGTATTATGAGACCATGAGTTTGGCAGCTTACACCTGTGCCTAACATCAACAATTTGAATTTAATTCACTGTATTGTTCAGGTTGATTTTTTTCCTTTTTTTTTTTTTTTTAAATTTCTGATCCATTGGCTTTGGCCTTTCCAAGAATGAGGTTTGTGAAAAATATGTTGTTTTGCCCAAATTTAAATGTTCTGGCAACTTTTTCTTGGAACCATTGTAACACTCCCATGCTTCGAAGCAGGGCTTGAAATCTGGCAGGGCATTGGCCTCAACTTCAAGGCTATGCCTTGTACCATCTTTCAGAAAATCCACCTAATTTGGCCAATGCATGCTTTTTGGGGAAAAAAAATATCTCACTTCATAGATGCTTGGTGGAGACTCTATGGCTGTTAACAAATAAAGCCCGCAAGAATACCACTGTCATGAAGCATGCTCCATCTCGTCATTATCTCCAAGAGACAATGGGGACCGAACACGTACCTCTCCGTGAAATAACAGAGCATGCCTGAGGCCAGCGTTACGGGAGAGAAGCCAGCCTTTCCCTGTAATAGCTGCTGCAGGCTGAGTTAGAGCCAGCACTGAGAAGAGGGGCCATATCTGCCGCGTACAAGGCTATAGCTGCATGGTACCCGCAGGTTATGTTCATGCTGACAGACCTGCAAGCATGTCCAAACTCTCGTAGGTGGGTATTCGTTAGGTTGCCACTCAACTGGCTTCCAGAGGGGTGGGCAGAGGCTCTGTTGAGGTCTCTGATGCAGATGACCAGGGAATCAGGACTGCAGGTCACAGAACCTTGGGTTCTTTTCAGCTCAGTCGACTTGCTGCCTCTGTGACACTCCTGGAAGGGGCTGTTTAAGTTGGAGGTTTCAAATGCAGAGGAGACAGCAAGTGGAATGAGGATGCGAAAAGGGATGGAAAAAATGAAGCAAGGGGTCTGTTGACACTGTAACTAGGTGAGCAAGATCATCTGGGATTGGGATTATCTGGACGAGTAGGCTGGGAATGGGAGCCGGTGGCTGGAAGCAACAGAGCATTGAAGTGAGCCCCTGAGGGGCTGGGGGCAGACAACAGGATCATCTGTGGAGCAGGGGCAGGAGGAAGGCTGGGTCCCAGGGGATAATTAGACTGGGAGAGGCAAAGAACAGAACTGGGAAAGGAGGTCAAATGTGGTAAGGAAGCAGTTGTAGAGGATGGCCTGGGAACAAGAGGGATAAGTGCCAACGCAGAGATGGAGAGGAGCACCAGGACTGGACAGAAAGCTCAGGAAATCTTAACTAGGCCTGCTGGTCAGTATGAGAAAAGAAGTGTAGACCATAAATCAAAGTGCAAGCTGTCAGGGAAAGACTGGATGTAGTGAGGTAAGGAGCCTGGGCTAAGTAAGTGTGAAGTCTAAAAGGCAAGAGAAATGAGAAGGCAAAAATAGGGAGCAGAGAGGTTGGGGCATAAATCATGTAGAGGACAGGAGACAGAACAGGCCAAAGCATGAGAAGGAACAGGTATGACCAGCAGAATGCATTTCTTAGTCATTTTCCTACAGCGTCTGGAAAGAACTGAACTGTTATGGGGGATCCCAATGGATTTCCAATTTGGAGAAATGTGTTCACAGGAGAGCACTGTAGACGAGACTTCTTTGACACAAGAGACATGGCAGACAGCATGAGGAAATACCAGTTTGGACTTTGTTACGGTGTGTATGATGAACTGGAAGTTGGTGGCTCCTTAGGGACATTTTTCATGACCTGACTGCACTTACTACAGCAAAGACAGTGACCCCTGTGGTATGTATACTTGACACTTGAGAAGGGCTAATACCTCAGGGTGATAAGAAACTGGAGGAAAACTGGGAGCAAAAATTTGCAAAGACACCAAGAAAGGTGTGTAAGAATACTCAAGTCATAAGGTCAAGAGGTCAAGCTTTCACAATTAAGAAAAATGGCAGATATGAGTCTGACAACATCTCCTGTTTGCAAAGCAAAGAAGAGCCAATGCTTAGGGGGAAAAAATGCAAATGGAAGGGCAAGAGAGACCAAACTAGAGGCAAATAAAGTTTTGTAAAAACAAAGCAGGTTCAAAGAGCAGGGGAAACAGCAGACTGGTCAAGAACGATTTATTTAATATAGTCAAATCAAAAGGAATTGGCATCAGCTTATTATTGGTGGGGGTGATGCCAACGTTGTTAATGATGCAGAAATACTCAGTGCATATTTGTGTTCTACTTGGAAAGAAGTGGGGCAACATATCAGTATCAAATGAAGATGTGAAAGTCCTTTCCAATCTACAAATAACCGAGGGGTATATTAAATGACTCCTAGCGAGTTGAATATTTTAAAAATAGCTGTTTTGGATAAGTAGTGTGCAAGAGCTGTAAAAGTTTTGCTGAGAAAATCTCTTTCCCACTATTATTTCTGGCAAATATTTGTATATGAAGGAAATCCTGGAAGGCTCCGGAAGATCCTACATGATATAAGGCAAACCACTGAAAGCAGATTTTCCACAGTGGATACTAACATCGCCTACTACAGACTTTGGTATGGAAGTCCTGATCTCCCACATGCAGGCGGAAGCCCACGTGTGAAGCACAGAAAGCCCAGGAGCCCCGCAGGTGTCACCTCAAAGAACTGGACCCTTCTCACCCCCCTGTGTGATCCACCATCTATAAACAGGAATAATTCCACCCCCTCACCTCTGAAAGGTGGTGTGAAAATGAAGCTCACCGGTGCAACAGGGGTAAGTACACTAGAAGAGCCTGCAAGAAACAGAATGGCTCCGTCTTCACATCGGGGTCTGAACAGTGGTCAGTGAACAAGGCACAGGGTCTTGCACTGAGCACAGACCCAATCTAAATAGCTGCTTATTAAGTGAGCACCACCTGCTCCATGAGCCGGGTGAGGCAGGGACTCTGTGGGACAAACAGTGCAGGATTATGCTCATGTACTTCAAGACAGCCCCAACATGCGTACCCACAGAGGGGCCAAACTGCAGCTCCGCAAGCCAGCTTAGCAGCGGCCTTTTGTAGCTTCTCAGCACTTGATTTTGGCACCCTTAGTAATGACCTTTCACCGCGGTTTGTGTGTGTACCGTCACTACGTAGTCTTTGATAAGGGACCAAAGCTGATGCGGCATTGCAGAACTCAGTGGAACTTCTTTTAATTCCCTCCGAGACATCACTGGTGTGAAACAAGACAAAAGGTGGTACAGGGAGTAGACAAAAGGAGCTATGAGACCATTTGTATTGCAGAACACATCCAGTGAGCAAGTGGGGAGGAACAGAAAGGACAAATGCCAAACGTGATGCTTGCATGACAACTGCCAACAAACCCCTCTTTGTCTCCCTAAGACCCCAAACTCGGGGGAAGTTTGCCTTCTGATCCCAGTTCCAGCTCTGTGACTCAAGCTTCACTCTCTAGATCTGCAGTGTATCTTCCCATTTATCTCTTAACTAAGATAATTTCTGAGTCCTATATGAGTCATCAGTGGGTTTTATATAGAAACCAAAGAAGGTTCTTCCAGTCTCTCAGTAAGATATGCCGTGCTGCCAGGGAAGCACTTTTGGTTGTTCTGACGAGCAATTGTAACTGCTCTGAATTGCCAGAAATACCGTCTGAAGAGCAAAAGGATCATTTGCCATCTAAATCCAAAAGGGTTTATAATGCAATCTTTGTGTCGCCTGAATGCGTTGATCCCACCTTGCAATCGCTGATATTAGGCTTTGCAAACTGGCCAGATCCCAGTGGGTATAATTTTCAGGCTGGCTAACTCACAGGGTTCGAGTGATGCCACTCGGGGGCTCGGAGCCAGCGGAGGGGAGGGGGCGGCGTGCGACACACGGGAAGGGGTCTGAGTCAGGGCTCCTGAGAGCAAGGAGACCTGCCTCCTCTCTCCTTCCTGCTTCTGGAAACCACTCCTTGCAAGCCGGGTCCACTCGCTGACAGCCACCTACCCTGCAGTTAGGTCCTGTCCTTTCTCAGCTGAGACAGGAGGGACAGGTGGCCCATGCCGGAAGCAGTGGCTGCGGCACAGGAGCAGGGGGGGGATCCTGGTCGAGAGCCCAGAGCTGCCATGTGACAAACAGGAGGCCAGGTATTAACAGGTGGGTGAGAAGACAGGGGCTGGCTGCCTGCTCAGGGAAGCGGCCGTTTTAAAACCAAGGCGGCAAGGATCACAGGGAGAGCGTGCACGGTGGGGAGGGCATATTTTGAAGAGGAGGAGGAAGGAGCTGTTTTGGAATTGGGTGTAAAGCCATTTGTTTGGAGGAATGCCAGGGTAACAGTAGGTGCCCAGAACAAATGCGCGCAGCCATCCCAGCACTCAGAGCTTGCACGCTCGTCCTTCGCAGTACCTAAGTAGGTCAGCCCATTTCTTCAACCTTTCCTCTTCCCTTTCTCACTTGCTCTCTTTGTGGGAGGTGGCGGTGGCGGTAGCAGAGGGGCTACACCCGTTTTCACTGATTTCCAACACTGTCTACGTGTGAACAAGAGAAGCGGAGAGAAGCTAAAGCTGCTTTCTTATTAACAGCTGGTGACAGTCCCTTTACACAGTGTGTGTCGCATTTCTTAGCCGAGGTAGAAAGGAGTGAAAGAGGAAGGCAGTTATTTAAAGTTTAACATTACAGATGAATTACAAGGATATTCTGAGGCTCACAGTCCCCCTCAGCAATTCTGCGAGCCCCGAGGCTGGCCTCGCCACACCTTTGCAAGCGACTATTTTAGGCAAGTGCGCTCATCGGGTTCGGGAGGACGACTGCTCCAAGTAATTCTGGGATGCAGGTTTCGCACCACAGGATGCCAGCGGGATCCAGTGAAGGTTATGGACTGTCTAGCCTGAACTCCATCTGTGCCCTGAAGTTTCCTCTTGGCTGGGCACCGCTGAAGGACCAGAAGCAGCCAGTAGGAAGCAGTAGGCACAGGGGCTCATGGGGAATTTAAGCCATCTGAACGTGGCACTCAGTTTTTTAAGACAACGTTTTTTTAAATGCTGTGAACATATTGCACCCAATTATAATTGCGTTATGTACTCCGTGCCGTGCTATGAGTGCATGCCTCCTCCTAGCTATGGAGGGGCAAATCTGACATACATACAACAAGTGTGCTGTTTTCTCCTATGTAGCTTCTCCCAGCCCGCATATCACGATAGTATTTGCATGCCTCCCAGTAGGGCACTGAACTGTGTGGCTAACATCTGCCACGTGTTGTTTGTTCTGTCCTCCTCTCCCAAGGAAGGAGGTGAGTGTAGTGAAGCATCTTGTTTTTGCAGCACATTTGTTCGGCTTTTGCTTTCGCTGCATGCGGAGCTATGTATTTGCATTAGTGAAAGTAAGGGCACAGAAACATGTCCTGCAATTGGAAATGCCTTTATTTCAGTAAGGGGAATTATGGCTAATTAAGTCAAATTAAAAAGGGAAGGAAGACTTGATTTTCTTTATTCTCAGCATACTCTGTTTGACAAATGGGTCTTAACCACAGATGACAGTATTAGCTTCAGCCTCTCAGACAAGGAAATCTTGGCTGCTATTCCCTCTGCCCATTTATCTATGATAAATTTAAAGACACATGTTCTCCCTTCCTAGACAAACACTCTTCAGCTCTTTTTTTTTTTTGATCCAACAGTAAAATAGGTTTGAAATCTCTTTCTATGTGTCCTTTTTCCCTTTCTTGGAATGGGCAGCTTTCTACACGATATAGTCCGTGGACCCTGCCAAACAATAACACTGGCTCTGGACACAGCTCTGGTTCATGGCAGTGCTGGTCTGCACCCAGTTTGGTGGCAGGGGCACTTCTGAAGCTGAGGAGCGTGGCCTATATGCACTTCTATCTCGAGAGCTGTATTTTAAGTATTTTCACCTTTGTGTTACACAGGGGTTTATTAACAATCCTTAATCAAGCAAATAACCAGTATCATTCAAAAAACAATTCTGCTGTTCTAGGGGGCACTGAAATGTAGGACAGACTGGCTTTTCAAGACTGGAGACAAAATCTGTATTTTAGCCAGAAACTGAAGCATCATTACTTTAGCTCAGAGGTTACATCCTATGCAGTGGGGGTGTGTTTTTTCAGCTCTTATGGTTTGATTTATATTTTTTTTTTAGTCAGAATCCTTTCAGAGATTTTCTTGCTATCAGTATGAAAACAAAACCACATCTGTATCACTTTTAACAATAAGTTGATTTACACTTTTTCCATGTGTATTTTGAGATGTCCTGATTTTAAGGGTCCAAGTGAGATTTTCTTTACTTTACACCATAGTAAAATGCTCAGTTTCTTACAATCTTTGCCACTGCCTTCCAGGCGCTCTGTCTCATCCTGCACTTGCTGGGCTGGTGTTATGACAGAAAATAAACATGGGTTCACAAAAGCATTAAAGGAAGCAAATAGTGCCTTTAATCCTGGAGGTATGCCATTCCAGCAGCATCAAAGCTGAGGCTTTCCTGATGTCCATGACGGGGCTCCAAGGCAGGTCAGCTCCCAGCCTGAGCCAGCAGCCCTGGACTGGGAGCGCTTCGGAGATGTATGCTGGTGAGGTCTGTGCCACGTCTCCAGGGTCCAGCGTGGCACATAGTGTTTCTAGGTATTGAACACCCATTAAAAGACAGTCCCTGTGCCTTGCAAGAATGTAAGACTGTGGTTTCTTCTTGGTGACTGTTCTTCTGATGTTAAAGCAATTCTAGAGGAGGAAAAAAATAACGATAACAGTGAATACACTGAACACCAGGTCAGGGCAATATGAAGCCTGCTCTACAGTTAACCTATGGGCTGATGGAGGAGGCTGTCGAGCCCGGCCCTGGCCATGCTGCAGGGTGACGAGGTGGCCTCCTGGGATGTCCCCAGGCCCCTTGGGCAGACCTCCATCACCAGACACCCCCACACCACAGCTGGGCCTGGCCCTGGCCCGAAGCGCGCTGCCCCGGGCCCCCACCGCCCACCAGGCCTTGGCCCTGCTGAGGCCAGGAGTCAGCGTTGGGCCTAGAAGAGCTGACGGGTGTCCACTCCTCCCTGCCTCCCCCACAAACATTTGTTTGCCTTAAATACAGCTTTTTTTCCCCCTTGGGCTGCCGCAGATTTTCCACCTCGGCTGCCAACCAACGGCCGGTGGGGGACGTTCGTTAGCGGCCACTTCTCCCGGTGCTAGGCCTTTCTGGTGAGGGAGGCAGGCAGCAGCTTTGCGTAAAATGCTGAACAACCTTCCTTGTTTTCCTTGGTTGCCAGGGTAGGAGCTGACAGTGTCCCCGAAGGACTCCCCGTGACATGGCGGGGACAATGGGAAGGTATGTTTTCTTGACCCGCTGCAGGAAATCCTGTGCGTCTTGCCGGGGAACACAGCATTTTCCTGCCCTGTCTGCGGCCGGGCTGCGGCTCAGGGGGCCCGTGGCAGCCCGCTTCAGCGTGCTGTCTTTTGAACCTCTCTTAAATTTTAACAGTGGGTTCTATTGGGTGCCCAGGCGCCTGCTGGGGGCCTGGTGTGCTGTGGAGGTGCTGGGTGCTGGGCAAGGGGGGCAGCATCCTCCCTCCGGCGCTGAGGGGGGACAGTATATGCCAAAAACAATGCTGAGCCTCCCAGCTATCACCTGCTACCAGTCACAGGGGCGATGCTGTCTCCCCTGGCTGGAGCTGAGCTGACCGTTTCCACTTGGTATTACCACTGCTGTTGATTAACTGATTTTTTAATTTTATTTTTTTTTAAAGAAACAATTCAGAAAGTGACGCATTACTTCTGCCTGTGGACAGAGGGAACAGCTGAAACGTGGGAGTCCAGACTACAGCTGTGTGACTACAGCTTTAAAAAAAAAAAACAAAAAAAAAACCAACGCATATTTTAGTGAATAAAAATTACTGATTCCCTCTGCTGGTGTTAGGGACCTTATTTACTTACCAAGGTTGTGCTAGTGGGGGTTCTAGTCACCATCCTATCTGTGAAAGGAGAAGCGAGACAAGTGGGAGAAGCCATGACCTGTTCATAATTGAGGGTGTTTAAAGCACAGCAGTCACCCTGCCTGGCCTCCTTCCTCCGTTCCACCCATACATCTGTATCTTCTTCTCTTGGTCATCGCTTAGGGTCCTGTCATGCAAAGCATCCTGACTGCCACAGGTGATTGCATCCATCAGGGGAATGGTGTCACGCCTAGGAAGTAAATATTCACACAGATAAATTAGCCTCAGAAAGGCTTCTGCAGCCATTTGGAAAAGCCTCACACTCTAAGACCCATCAAATGTTTAGGGAATGTGTGTGGATAATTTCTGAACAGGAAAAAATAGAACAAAACAAGTTTTTTTCCTATGGTGGCCACGCAGAGAGACAATGTCATTAAGGCTGGGTGACAGATCCATCAGAGAAAATTATTAGCAAAGACTCCAAATAACCTATTTATTGACAAATCTGGGGTGGCATTTTTGTGTGTTTCTCTTTTTTTCCCCTAATTCCTTGCCAGGCAGCTATGAACAGGGGCATGCCTGTGAACTTGGTGCACACTGTGTGCCAAATTCACGCTGCGGGGAGAAGACTGCGTTTCTTAGAAAATTCATTTGCAAAACTAATGGGGCTGGCTGAAAGCTTCACTCTACCTTTCCCTTTCTCCCCTTCAGAAAAGATGCAGGAAGAGCAACACCTCCTGGAAACATTTGTGCTGGAATTGTGCAATTCCTTGCACTTCCAAAATATCTTCCCTTACACAAATGCCTCCAATGGCCACATGCCATTAGAGCACGGCCTCCTTGCTAATATGCTGTCTCCCAGCAGCTACCACAAGCAAAATCTTATCATTAATCTGTGCAACAGGGACAAATGCAGAGACAGGCTGCTTGAGAAGGAGAGGGACCTCACGTAAACAGCTCCACAAAACAGATGTGGTATGCAATGTGCCAGCGGACCTCAACATGGGAAACTTTCACCCTGCCCTGGGTGGGTCTGGCATCTGGTCCCATGGTCAGTGGGCAAGGAAACGGGTGCTGCTTTCCTGGAAATCAGGCTTTAAACCTAGCAGCTGGAGAGTGAGAGAACACAGGAATCGGGACTTTCCTCAAGCATTTTAGCCAGTGTGGTGTACAGGGCTACATCCTTTGACATATCAACATTTAACCATCTACTTCTCCATCTGTCCTTCCTACTGATGCTGCACTCATCCCTGTAACCAAGAGATTGTGTCTCTGGGAAGAAATGTTTGCACAGGGAATATATACATAAATTGGGGTAGAGTTACAAAAGTTGAGAGGTTTTGTCATCTGGCTTTTTGCCCCCCATCTGGGGGTTCTTCCCCTCTCTGCATCTCCTCACTTGCTCTCTTTTCTCATCTGTGATTTGTCTCCCTCCTCACTGTGTGTCTTTGTCCCACCTCTGCCCGTGCCCTCCCTTTCCCCTCTCAGCTCTTCTGCCTTCTTCTGAGGTCCCGTAGCCTCTTCCTAGTGCTTGGAAAATGAATATAAAAATTGCAATCTTAGTGGGAAAAGAAAGCAAACAGTTGCAGTAAGCAACTCTTCTTAGGAGCAGTCTGACCAGTGAGTCACTTCCAGGGCTTTTGAAATGACAACAGGCATCTTCTCCTTTCTTTGCTGTTGTGGCTGTTGTGTTCCTCACAGCAATGCTTACCAGCCAGTGGAGAGTGGGGCCCCCTTATGCTTGGTGCTGCATAAATCATTTTCTTTAGCCTGGGGAAAAAAGAAGGAAAAAAAAAAAAAAAAAAAGAACAACTAAAGAAGATGAATGCATGATTCAAGGATTTACTGCTTAGATTGCTTTGGGGGTCCTTTATTCCTCACCCTTTCCTGTGTTTCCCTCCCAGGCTGCATCTCCTGCTGGCCTAGCCCTTCACCCCACCCCATCACTCTCTCTTATGTCTGGCTGCCCCCATCTGATTTACCTTCCACTTCACTTTGTCCCCTCCTTTGTCCACCCGCATGCTTCTCTCGCTGTCACTTACTCCCTCTCCCGTGTGGCCAGATCCCCTGGTTGCCTTCTCCATTCTGCAGTACTGGGTAGCTTTTCATCACCTTGCTGGTGGAATCAAGAGATGCAAAATATTCAGCGTGAGGTAGACACTGAATGGTTAAAACTTGGCAAAGTTATAGAAAACTGAAAACAGGCTCTCATAGCAGAAAGTGTCAGGTACCACCAGCTCCAGCTAAATTAAATTCTGTCCCTGTAGTGTGTATGCACAGAGACATTTATATTCATATTTTTAACAGCCTTCTAAACTCTGCAGTTCACTGACAAACCCTTCATGAAGCTATCATTCCTTTTTTAACACCTGAACTTTAAAATGTCACATATAGCATTTAAAAGGACAGGCAAATAACCAAGGAAACATCCTAGCGTGCATTTTGCTTCCTCTCCTTATGGTTGATCTAAAGTCCATGGAAATCAATGGCAGTCTTTCCATCTAGTTCAGCAGAGTTCGCAATCCGGTAGGTTGGTTCCTTCTATAATTTCCAACGAAAAAGACCCCACACAAATGTGGGGTTTTGAGTTTCCTTTTACTCACATATCTGGCAAGACTGATGTGCTGTCAAATGATCTTTTCAGTGCTAAATATACACCATTAACTACTAATAAAAAAACAGGCTTTAAAAATTCAGCTCTTTTTGGCATCTGTACAGAGCATTCCACTTGATCTCACAAGATGTATGGTTTGCACTAGGATTGCAGTCGCAGTTTTCTTGTTAAAGCTGTCAACCGTTCCAGTGTCTATCTTTACAATGCAATTCAAACCTTGGTTAGGAAAATAGGCGTTTTTGCTTGAACTATGATATTAAGATCCTTTGCCAGCCCTTTTCTGTATCCATTTGCAGGCTAGAGCTCCTGTTAAAATTAGGTTGCAATGTGAAAGCCAGGGAGGGAAGAAGCTGATCCCTTCTGTTTGAAACACTTTCTCCCAGTGGCAGAGATGGCGTGGACATTAAATGCTTCCTTAAACTTGCTATTTTGGGGAAAAATATTTTGTTAGAACCACTTACAAGGCAAAACTTCACTGTCTTATCTTGTTAGAGTTACAAAGGTAATTCCAGGACAGAACACTGCCTTTTGACTCTCAAAGTATATAGCAAAGAAATTCTCCTGAACATTAGACGATTTGCCATAGTGTTGCATTGGTATCCGATTGGACTCATTAGCAGGTACTTGTTAATGGCAGAATCAGGTTGATCATCGCTTTCTTTTGCAAACTGATCATCTTCTAAAGGCAAACGCCTGGAACGTTTTTGACAAGCCAGTGTAAACCTTCAGTCAATATTGAACTAATCGACTTTAATGTAATGACATAAAGCAAAGGGAGAATACAGGTACGGGATAAACATATGTCTTCTAACACTTAGGCGCAATGGGGAGCCCCCTTATCTGCTTCCATAATGCGCCTTATTATGCTTAAGTAATGGGTATTAGAAGCCAAGCAGTATGTTACATCTCCTCCTACATGGTACATTCCCATACTGCCTAGATACATATGAATCCTGCATGTCACATGTCATTACATTTTCTGAGACTATATCTCCATCCATGCTAAAAATACACAGAGAGAAAGAGAGAGAGAGAACTTGAGTGTAAGCAACAGATACTTCTGCACAGACCCTTGGCAATACCAAAGACTGAGAGATTTATACAAGTGTTTATTATTCATCATTGTTTGAAGAAAAGCATTCGTGAAGATAACTGGCCCTAGGGGGTTTTGTGGCAATTACCTGCTAGGTGCTGACACCCATCCATTTCTGAGCTGGATACGCTCAAGCGAAGCCCTCTCCACCTGCCTTTTCATCTACATGGTGGCCTGATTTTTTTCTGAAGTGCTTAGTTACAGAGTCATTCCCATAAAAATAACTCCAGAGCTATCCATAAATACTCTCGCTCAGAAATTCCAAGCAGTGAACGAAACTGTGAAACTCGTGACCTGCTGGTGTCCCGCTCCTTCCTCTGCTATTGAAATACAGGACCACAGAGCCCTGAGCCTGCTGTGGGGACGAGCCACCTTCCAGCAGCTTCTGCCCTGCCACCTCTCCCCGCTCCCAGCAAGGGTCCCCACTGTGGGGCCACCCATCAGCAGCACAGGGTGGCCTCTGGGAGTCCACGTTGCAACAAAGATGCAAGGCAGACATTCTGGACCAGACCCCACTCTCCTCCCCCCTCAAAAAAAAAACAAATCAGGAAAATCATTAGCGGCCTTAAAACCTCGCTTTAGCGGCTTCATCTCTAGTGCTCTGGAGCTGGATTTGGTCTTACGTAGGAGAGACAGGGGAGGAGCAGCGGTCCCCTGGTGACATGTGTCAGGCAGGAACATGGCACATGTTCGAAGTACCCCCGGTGTCCCGGGCTTTTGCACTTCTGCGTGAACAGCCGAATGGGCAGACCCCTCCTGCTCGGCTGCAGCAGATGGAGCGGTGAGGCAGGCTGCGTGTCTGCAGGGCTGGGCAGCGGAGCTGTGCTCTCGAGCTCCAACTAATGAAGCTGATTTGATGAGCTGATTATTCTTGTGTATTAGTGCGTCGCTGACATGGTGCTCCACGCTGTACCAGACACAGAAGGAAGGGTACAACACGGGCCCCCTACCGAGCTCTCCACCTAGGCAAACAGGCCAGACGATCCAGAAAGACGGGGTTCTGGATGACGAGGAGGAGATGGAGCCCCTCTTTGTAACAGAGCGCTGCAGCTTTCTGAGCTGGAATGTAGCAGCATTCCTAATTTAGATACTCTGGTTGAATTTTAAGTGGAAATGAACAAAACATTTGAAAAGCTGTCCCTGTTCTCTCAGCAGGGAGACTTCGAGAATTTTCTGGGTTTGGGGAAGAAATACTGGCACAAGAGTTTGCCCAGGTAGAGATGTGATTCCTGGAAGCAAGCGCAGGTTTTCTAGATGTGATGGATGTAAACAAAGAGGGGTTGGTTATCAGGAGGTGATTCATGATGGGAGGGATAATGATGAATAGGTGTTATGACAACAACTGCTCTGCAGCTGTAGCTCTCTCCTCTGCCACAAACTGCCAAAAGCTCACCAGCTTTCTCCTGGGAGCTTCTAATGACAGTAAACAAGGCTTGACAGTGTCCAACACAGAAGGTACATGACTGTTGACCTCCTCATGGCAGGAGAAAATTGGCTAAATAACATCAAGACGTGGAATTGCAGGTACCTGTTAGGTCTCTGGGTTTTTGCAGAGAGCAAAACATCCCCCAGACAACGTTATTCCTCGTTTACATAAGCCATTAATTATGGTAATAATGTTTATACCTGTACAGTTTCTCCAATTTTAGCTCAATATTCCTCCCTCAAAATGCAGAAAAGTACCCTCTGGGAGCACAAGGATGGCTTTTTATATATTTGTGTTCGTTTCCACTCCAAATTGAACAAGAGCGAGCTCCGGCAGATTTTTTTTTTCAGGCAGAGTGGCAGTTCTGCTCTTGCTGAATCATCTGTGACAATGATTAGGCAAGAACACAAAAATAAACATTCCTTGGCAGCCAGGCTCCAGTCTCCCCTACAAAGTATCAAACCCACCATTTAGAGATGAGCCGCAGAGTTTGAAAAATACTGCACTGGGTGGCTTGGTCTGCGCTTGGCACAGAGAACAAGCTGTACGGACCGGGGAGAGCACGGTCCAGAGGAGGGACCAGCCACACACTGGTGATCAGGTGCTCAGACGAGCTACCACATAGTGTCCACCACGGTGTCTGGACGCACGCAGAATAAACAGGAGAGATTTCCTAGAGGGTCCAATGTGAGGCTGAACGCATAGAGAGGTCTGCTTGAAAGTGGAGCTGACATATGATAGTGTTGCTCATAATATTTATGTATTCATATGGATTTGAATATCTTTCCAGATTCCCTTGCTTCAAGTGCCTTATTCATGCGAGTCCCACGCTTCACTCGATCCGGGAAGTTTCTGCTCATCAGCTCCTCAGCTCTGTCATTCCTCATTATAACAGTCACCTATGAGAATAGGTAGAGAAACAAAAGGCCAGATGCACAGCTGCACAGATGAGCGGAGCACGCTGTAACAAAGGACAGCAACTCTCTTTGGACATAACTAACATGTGTGAACTTGCTTGACTGTTTGTAATCCCATTTCTTGTTGACTGTTCTCACAGCTAGGCTGAATTTAAACACACAGTGTTTCTCCAGCCACCAGGGTCCTCTTTTTCATATGATAAGGCCTATTGAAGCTCTATGTTGGGGCATTAGGAAGAATGGGGATTCAGGGAGAAGTCAGAAGGGGAAGGAGGAGCGAGGGTTAAGGCAGAGGACTTCAAGTCAGAGTCTCCGAGTTCCTCCCTCAGTTCTACCAGAAATTTTCCTGCATGCTGCTGGACACGCTGCTTCACCAACATGTGCCTCAACTGGGAAATCTGTCAAACAGAGACACCAGACAGCCCACACCATGAGGTCTTGCTGGGTGTCCTTGACGCATGTTTGCGAGTTTCTGAGCTCCCACTTCGGCTAGCACCATAGAGAAGCTTTTAACTAACCAGGCAGAAAAGGAAGCGGAGGCTCTGAGATCTGGAAACATCAGTTGGAGGATTCATGCCTGGCAAAGAATGTCAATACTATTGCCAAGCGTATTCTGCTGAACTTTCTGTGAGATGACTCTTCTTGTTTCTACACAACAGCAAATATCCCATGAGGTAGTAAGACCACAGCCATATACCTGCACCACATTTCCACTGCAAACCAAAGTACTTGTGGGTTAAAATTTTGGAGAAATCATGGTACAGTGCGAGGAGTGGTGAGTTCAAGGACAGAGAGTGAGGGGAAATTCCAGTTTCCCATGCTATTCTCAATCACTTCTATGGCCATTGTAGATCCAGCAGCTTTATAGCTGAAAGGTTGAATTGCACACAAAGGCCAAGTTTCCCAACCAGAATCTTGAAACCAGAATCATGTTCATGGCAGAGAATCACTGGGCACCCCCTACCTACCTTGTGGCAAGGGAAGCTGAGATGATGAGGAGGAGATGCTCGGGCAGAAGATGGCATCTGCCATCCAGGGGCCCCTCTGCTCCATAGTGGGATGGGATTGGGTTGGACATGCAGCTCGTCTGCACAACTTGATGGTGCAGGCCTTTCTGGGTCTCTGACCCTCAGAAGCAGAAGTCTGGATTACACAGTCCTCTGGCTCAAGAGCTCTGCAGCCAGTCCTAAGCTATTGGCCCAGCACAGGACCTGTATGGAGGAATCACAGAGGCATAGCACACCTCTCCTGCAGAGCCATCGTCACCACCTACCTGCAAGCTGCTCCTGGAGCTCCTGCTCCACTCAGCTTCTCACTACGTATTTTATGATTGTCAGTCTCACAAAGATTTTGATAAGAAGCTTCCTGAGCCAGAGAAATTGGCTGCCTGCTCTATATCTGTGCTGTCGTGACAGTACAGGACCCCACATTTCAAGGTTGGACAAAAAGTGATGGATAGCTCCAAAAGACACTGTTATCTGAGGTTTATTGAATTGTCGTATTAAATTGCTGCTCTCCAGTCTATCTTTCCATTGACTACATAGGTTACCTAAGGTATGCCTCAGGGAGGTGCCTCAGGTCTGATCCCAAAGCTTTGGTGAGATAAAACCAGACGTCCACAGTGGTTAATAAGCTGGGTGTGCTGTACCTGTCTGCTTGCACCTTCAGCTGTGCATTTCTGTTTGCCATGCATCCCTCTTCCCCTCCTTCTCCCTCTCTAGCTCTGGGTTTTTTACATCCCTTTTTTCAGGGTTGGATACCTAACTCCACATCTCTTTATAAAGCAGTTATACAACACCTAGAACAGCACGCAGGCAAACAATGCTCTGGTCCGTGCTGGAGACCTCCCAGTGGTCCTGCAGTCCTTTAAATCTGACCATCCAGAAGCACCTGTTACCTACAGCTCGCTCCAAGTCAGCTTTCTCCACCATCACATGCATACAAATTAAACATATTTTTCTGCGCAGGCCAGTGAGAATAACATGAGTGCTTATTTTCTGAGCCATGCTATAGCTGTCTTCTTGGTAAAACATACAACATTTTTAAAAAAACAATCATGCTCACTTTAAGTGACTGCTCAGGGAATGCCTAATGGATAAATCAGGCTTTTCTTGGCTGTGAAGGTGGCACCTTTCAGTGGCATCCCACGATGAAAGCTTTGGGAGTGATGACCTGGTATAGTGGCACATTAGTGTAAACAGCCTCTCTCAGCTACACATTTTATGACAGGGTCTGAAGAGTGAAGGATTAAGAATATATTAGTTATCAACTGCTTTTTGGATGAATTTCTTAATACAAAACGGCTTAAAGGCAAGCTGGTAGGGTGCTGTGAATTCTACAGGTACTTATGGAACAGTGAGCAAAACTAAAAGGCTGCGCTTTTTCAATGTGACTTGGTAATTTTCTAGTGGAGCTACAAAATGGAAAAGATCTGCATTTGGATGATTGTTTTGAAGACTTGTTGCTTGCCCAGATCTTGAGTCAACTGTTTCTGACATGGAAATTGGGTGGGAGAAAATTCTCCTACACCCTGTTTGCACCCCCTGTGCCCTGTGCTAGAGGTGAGGTGTTGGTGAGAGTTGCTGAGAAAACTAGTGGCAGGGTTTGGGGATGGAGAGGCAGAAACCTAAGCCAGGACAGCTGAGAGATGCTCTGATCCAGCACACACACCTCCCTGCCAGGGTAAACCAATATATCAGGAATGTACTGGTGCCTCGTCTTTCCCTCCTCTTCTTCATTCCTCCCAAACCCAAGTTTTGTCTTAAGGGTACAACCAAGCCCTAGAAAAGTTTACTCTAACACCCTAATTCTGAATGTTGGGTTTTTTCCTAGGAGAGGAGGGTAAACGCGACGGAGCATGAAAGAGACCACAGCTTGAGTGGGGCAGCAGCTTGCGTAAAAGAAGATTAACGCTGGAGAGCTGGCTAGGAAGGACCCAGCGTAAATCATTTCTCTTCCTCAGCAAATTAAGTGTATGCAAGGAGTAGCAGACAGTGACTATGGGAAAACCTGTCAGAACAAAGTAGCAGTCTTCCATTCTCTCCTACCTACAGACACAGCCAAACACACAAGAATGGGGTTGGGGGTTGTTCATAAATAGTCTGGCTGCTGTTTGTCAGAGGCAACAGTTGAAATGTCCATGCACAATTGCTACTTTAGCAAGTGCTAAAAATGACAATGGCATCCAGTCGCAATGGCCCCACTGAGAACTGTCGTTCCAAGTCACAGTCATAAAACTACTGGTGGGTGGTCTTCATCTCCGCTTGTCCTCATTATCATTTCATTGTGTTTCTGTGGCCCACTGCACCATGGCACTCCCTGCATTTTAAAACGTTTCATTGACAGGGCAGTTTGACATTCATATTTATATGTCTTTGTTGTATTGCAGCGGTTTCTCCTATTCTTGGGATCCAAGCCTTTTGTGAAATGGTGCGAGGAAGATGTGTATTCAAATCTTGGCCCAATGAATTGGGTATTGTCAGGAAATAACAGAAAGTGTTGAGGATTTAAACATCCTGGACCCTATCCTGCTGCTGTTGAATGTAATGGAAGGGTTTTTCTTGCAAAGGACTGAAAGCAAGGCAGGGGAAGAGGTCAGATGGGCAGCACGTACCTGGTTTGGGGTTCAAAAGCCAACTTACCAGGTTGCCAAGTTAACAGAAGGCAGTCTGCTCTCCGTCCTTCTCCACCAGGAATGGACAACAAAGCTCCTGGTGACTCCAAAACCAGAAAGCCCAAACCCTAATAATATCTCTTTTATTTCCTAATTCTTGTTTAACATGCAAGTCAAAAGCTAAGCAAAGCCTATATACAGCTTAGTGGCTGGGCAAAGCTGGAGCTGTAAAAGCAAAATGTTTACCAAACCTGTGGAAAATAAAACCAAGACAGCTTAGAAA
>JAVJGJ010000059.1:86062082-86083215 GCA_035590215.1 Microhierax caerulescens
GGGCAACGACATGACAAAACCAAAACCAACAGTTGTTGAATCCTGAAGATTTACTTCAATTGTTTTATTCGTGCTCTTCTCCTCTGCTTCAGGAACTGGGGCCAGAACAGAGGATTTGTCCTCTGCCTCTGTTCCTTGGGCAGGACAGTCAGGGGGCATAGCAGACACTTGATGCACGGTGAGCTGCCTTGCCCTAGCTGGAAAGCAGAGTAAAATGGGCAGGCATAGGAGGCACGTAGGGCTTCTGCCATTTTGCAGGGCCAACGTGTACATAGTTGGCTTGCTGTGCAGCAAATACCCCGGTTCTGCATACATCGGGCTGCACTACATGGCTCTTCTGACTTTCCAAGTTTTGCTTGTTCCAGGCACATAAAGGAGCAGCTGCTGCTCATGTGTGCATGCGTTGTTGCCCAGTGAGGAGCTGAGGATGTGTCTTGGCAAATGGCAAGAGCCTTAAGTTTGCAGGTAAAATGCCACAGAAGGGAAATGAAAAGATAGGCCCAACTAAAAAAGCAAGAAGATGTTTGTTTAAATGCTCTACAGATGGCTGTTCAAAGCAGGGCAAAGCACGGCTTGCAAATCAAACTAAAGAAGGAATAAAATTTCTGATACAGGCCTTCTCCAAATTTTCCTTAAAAAAATTCCCTGTGGAGAAAAAGTCAAGGGGCTGCTTTTAGTCCAAAGACCAATCTGCTCCAGAAGTGCCCTTTCCTGGCATATAGCTTTTAAACCTGACCACCTTCCCGAACCCTTAGTGAGAATGGCAACATTTTTAGAAGAGCCCTTAGTCCCCTGGAATTGTAATTCCTTTCTTTACCCAGAGACCACGACCGTGCAAGAAGGAGGTGTGCAGGCATCTCGTGTTGCTCTTCCAACATGCCTCAGTCCTGCCCTGCGAGCTTTCAGAGCAGGATTCATCCCCTGTGCTCATTCAGTCCTTGGCCTCAGCTGTTGGTGCCAAAACGGAGAGCGATGAGGGCCAAGTGGGATGACAGCTTTTGTGCTGTGCTCCTTGGCCCACTAGAAACTGGACAGCGAGACAGCAATAAAGATGCCTTCCTCAACCGCTGTGCCTAGATCCACAGCACACCACCAGCGGGCAATAACTGAATCCTGTACTTACACGCTTATGTAGCAATGAGCTGAGATGGAAGAGGTGGCTCTGGGCACGCAGCGTGGGCCGGTACGCATCTCTGTGCAGCACCTCTGACATGCTCGAAATTCAGGGCAGATCCCTGCCTAACCCTCCTCTGTGAGACAGAAGCCACACACAACAGCTAGCAACAGTAATACTATTTGTTTCAATATTATTTGCCATGGTTGTAGCACTTCTGCTGGTGAATGATTGATGGACCAGCTGGAACTGCATTGAGCATATTCGTGAAGGTTTTGGTATATTTTTGCTTTTGGCTGTCAATGGTTCAGACTCACAATTTTCATCTTGTGCCTTATTTATGAGCTGTTTGAGTTGACAGCTTCCTATTTGCCGTTTACCCCTCATAGTATTGAGCTGATCACCTAAACCACACAGTACCCCTTCTGTTTCCCTCTGGGTAGGTAAAATTTGTCAAACAGTAAACAAGGAAATACCACCGCGAACACATAAACATTCATGGGTTTTATGTGAATAAAGACATTACAAAGAGCAACCAACCACTCCAACAATAGTCAACCCTCACTTCCTTAAGGAAGCATCCAGAAGACACAGCATGGAATGAGAATTCAAAAAGAATTTAAACAAATATTCACCAGTCCTGTTTTTCAGCACTTAACTTGCTCTGTTATTTGGACCCTCAGTCTTCATGTGTTGGAGTTTTTCTTGGAGATAATATTAACCTTTTTTTTTTTCTTTCTTAGCTTATTTAGCATTATTTATTATTTTTAATGCTAGTGTGTGATTTCCTTGTGAATTCTTTTACTACTCATGCAGGAGAGAGGAAAGGTTCACCTTAAGGAACCTAACCAATTATTTGGTTATTATTTTGATCTGTAACATGCACTCTTACCAGCCTAAAAAAAAAAACAAACTCTAGACAAGGTTCTGACCTACATGCAAAAATGTGACCTGACATTTGAAACTTAGAAGTGCTTTAATTTAAAAAGCAGGTAATTTCATCACATGCGTGTAGCTTCCTCCCATACTTGTTACTGCACAAGTGCTCCAGTCTTTCACCAAACAGGGAGCATCACTCATTTTAAAGGTGAATCGCTTCCCCTCCCTAAATAATCTGCAAAAGAGAATCTGTAACAATTTTGTTGTGATTTGACTTTTTTCCCCACGTTGCTAACAAAAAAGGGGTGGAGGGTAGAAAGGCTCCGGCTATTAGATCAACGTATTTGACATCCTGCCTTGATTCATTTAAGAAAGACTGCAAGAACATAAGATTGTAAGAAAAAATGTTACAAAGGATTGTGAAAAGATGAATCTTGGAAAAGACTGCACAAGAAAGGTTGTTATAAATCATGTGCAGGGACTGTCTATAGACTGCAGGGAAATATGGAAAGAAATCTTTACCCTAAATGCAGAAAAGACAGGTTTAAAAAGGAAAGCAAGGGACACCAGAACACTGCTGCTTTGAATGTTGCATTATGTTTAGTTGGATTTCATGTAACAGTATGTGTCACTGATGTGACTCCTTCAGCGTGTACATAGGGATGCAATTTTATGCGGTGATATTTTACATCATGTGTAGCAAAGAGAAAAATAGAAATACCCTTTTGAAAAAGCGGGTTTTTTTCTTTAATTTTCTTTTGTTGTTATCGGTACTGGAACTCCTGCCTGTGGAGCCTGTTGTAATTAGGAGAGGTTTTGCTGTGCATTGTCTTCGGTGCCTGGCTGGCTGCTCGGAGGCTGCTTTGCTCACTTCGAAGCACCCAGCAGGGAAACAGGGTCATGTTGGGAATCAGCACGGACAGCTGTGACCCAGCATTGCCCAGTTATCCAGCATTACCAAAAGGGCCCATCGCAGGTGGGGGAAGTGCTCCGGTCCCCAAGCACCATCACCTATGCACACACTGATAGGGTGCCAACAAGCTCCGCAGGCTCCCCGAATCCTTCCAGCCCCGTCCCACCGACTTCTCTGGGACTCCAGGTCCTCACACCTCCCCTGGCTCAGCAGGAATGTTGCTTCCCAAAAAAATCAAGCTGCCCCAAAGGCACCCATCCTAAGATAACCAAAAGCAGCTGTTCCTGGTCCGGCTGGGCATGTGGTGGTGCAGGCACAGGGGTCCGGGGTCCAGGGTCCAGAAAGGTTCCTTCCAAAATGCTAGGAGTCACATTGTGTTTTGAAGGCTTAATTTGGTAATTGGGCAGCCCCCCCCCCAACCATCTGTGCTGAGCGGTATCCGCAGTTGCTGGCTGGGCAGAGGCACTTGGCTCCCCCCCGACAACAGCCTGACACCTCCGATTAGGGAGCACAGCCTCCCCGCACCCCGCTCTCCCCCCATCCCCTCCAGGAGAGGCAGCTCCTGCCAGGAGGATGTTTGGGTGCCCAAATCCAGACAGAAGGGTGGCTGAACTGGGTCTTACCAGCAACACCTCTAGCGTGGCAGGAGCTGAGAGCGGGTGCTGAAGCAGGAGGCAGGTACAGTGCTTCCCTGCTGCACCCTGCCAGCCTGCGAGGTCTGCGGGTCGGAGAGGCAGGAGGGCTGCGTTTGCAGCCACAGCTCCCTCGGTGTCCACCGAGGTTTTGATCTGAAGCTTTTCTTCCAGGCCTAGACACTGTCCCTGCCAGTGGTTCCAAACCCATATTGAACCTCAGTGTCCAGAAGCATCAGCAAGAAGCCTTTTCTTGTCACGCAGATGCTTTTGGACATACACTCAATGTTAGACTGTCACATCTTCAAAATGATCCCCCTTGAAGGAGAGGTGAGTGTGGGAATGCCTAGGTGGTCTGAACAAACCTTCGGTGCCGTTTTGATACAAGCGGCGGCATTGCATTTCATTCTGGGAGGAATATTCATGGCTAAGCTCTAAGCCTCTGATTTATAATGGAAATACTGATAGATCCAGATCCATTTGCAGATGCTATTATAATGTTTCATCCTGGGGAGGGGAGGGGGAAGGGAAACAGCCTCCTTCCCTTTTCATTTTAAATATCGGTACACTCTGATATTGGTTTCATGAAGCATTTGGATGGGTCCTTATTCACAAATGAATAAAAATGAGTAAAGTCCTCAGAATCAAAGGTAAGCCAAAACTGGCACCCATAAGCACAAGGCAACCCAGAGAGCCCATCTGCAGCCAAACCATGCAGCAGACCCAGACACAGCTTAAAGGCTGGCAACAAGACCGCCTGCAGAATCTGCCAAGGAGCCAGATGCTGTTGCTTCCCAAGCTTGGCATGAGGGTTCCTGATTGCCATCCAACAAAGAGGAAAAAGAGGAATGATATAATGTGGTGGGATAAAACACATCCCACCTCAACCTCCTTTATTGCTCATTGAAAAAAAATCGTGGAAGATACTATTGGAAATGTATCATTGTTTTCAGAAATACATACATTAGCCACAACAATGGCCTTGCCAAATGGGAAAAGTAGGAGCTATTTAAATGTATGTGCCATTTAAAAAAAAAAAAAATTAAATCTTCATATGCTGTGTTTTGGGTGGATGTCTTTGTGTCTTTTGTTAACTGTTACAGTGATAACCACTAAAATGAATACAAGTGTGGCAAAAAGCTTCCAGTTTTTTACAGTAATATTTCAAAATCCCCTGTCTCGGCACAGCTGTCTAGATCAGATAGATCACAGTGATGGCTACCGAATGTAAAGAAGCCAGGTTTGTAAAATGAGGTGCAGAGAAATAAAAAAGGGAACTGTAAATAAAGTTATGTGCTGAGAAAGGCGTTACCAAAAAAAACCCAAACCCCAACCCCATATATATATATATATATATATATATATAAAAAAATAAATAAAGGTATTATACAGATAAGGGTTCTGCTTTTTTCTGCAGTTGCACAACTCTGTGTTGGTGTAACTTGATTTCATTGGCATCATACCTGAGGGAAGCTGGAGTAATGCTGTGAAGGATTTGGCCCAGGCAATATAAAAAGAGGTCATGGGGCTGTGCACCTGAGGATATATAAATCCATGGGGTCACCATCACGTATGGCAGTGGAAAGGGCGAAGCAAAGTAAGTAGGAAAATGTATGTAAAATGATATGCTGCAGGTAGGTGAAGAAATAGGAAGCAGTAAAAAAAGTGATGTAAAAGAAGAAAATACTGGTAGAGTTACCTGAATAATAACAGCTGTTATCATTACTCTGATCATCATCATCACCATATCATATTTTGGAAAATACCAGGTGCTTCCCATAGATGATATTTCAGGGCAGCTCAAACATATTTGCAAATTCAAGTCAATTTTGCCAGAGACTTTCAGCTGAAAGAAATACATCAGAACATGGTAGACAAACCAGTCCCATAATTTCCATTGCTTGCTGTTTTAGCATAGTCAAAAGATTCAGGCACCCGTTAAAAACGGGAAGGCTCTATAAAATCAAGGACAAGGCAACCCCTCTTATTCAAGAGCACAGTGGTTAGAGCAGTGGCTGAGGACGAGGAGACTCAGCTTCAATGAGACCTGCAGAGCCATGTGCAGGCTGCTGTCTGAGCAGGGCTGTGGCACGGCTTCACATCTCTTCTGGGCACGAGAATATCGAGAATTAAACCTGAGCCCTCCACGTTAACAAAACTGCTCTGGCTGCTGTGATACTGGCTCACAGGAGCACTGCTTCTCCCATTCTGTCATCCCAGCTTTTACGTCCCCTGCCTTTCATTAATATGTTTAATTGTAATTATTTTATTCTGATTGTTTTGGCTTAGGAAGATGTTTCATTTTCTTTACCTGAATCAAATCACTTTTAGATTGTCTTTTTTTAATTCCTGCCTGGTTTTGGTCAGTCTAACTCATTTTAATTCTTTATCAAATCCAATTAGTCATACTTTCAGTACACGCATTTGATAACCCAGTTAGTTGCACAGTCCTTCTTACAACATTTTCAACAGGTTAAGTTGAAAATACTTGGTGAAATATGAGATATGGAAATATGTTTATTGGAGAGAAAGAATATAAAATAGAAGTATATTGTAAAGTGTTACATACTAAAAGATATAAGGTTGCTCTTGGTGCAGCTCTCTCAGTTTCAAATACATATTTATATTTACAGAGCACTAAATGTGATAAATTTATTGTATGTGTAAAATCCCCACTGTTAAGAATTTCAGTGACAACCACGTTTATGCACTGGGAACCGAAGACGTGTGATACCATGAAAAGGTGTATCTCAAATGGTTTCTCTCGTCCTTGCAAGCCACCGGGAAATGTTTCCCTCCCTGGACCTGGATGTTTAAGACTAGTAATACGAAAGGCTTCAGCGTGAAAGGCTGCTACGTGGTTTTATAGCTGACCACTCCAGACTTTGTAGCCTAAAAAGTGTGTATGATGATACATTTCTTTCTTGCTCAGTATGCCTCTCTTCTTAGTGGACAACATTGCCTGCCGCAGCAATATCATATCACGATATCACATTATAGAACTAATTACAGTGTTACAGAAAACATAGGCACTAATGAGCACTGAAGACTATAAGCAGGGTTGCCCAAGATCTTCTATTCTAAAATCTTGCTTTGTTATATCCTAACTTGGCTGAACATTCACCACTTGAGGTAAAATTTTCCATGATGCTTGGCTGTCTCAGGCTGATAATTACGGTTCTTGTTTTGCTAAGTTTTAGAAAAAAAAGCTCCTTCCTTAAATAGGGCCCTTTTCTCTTGTGAAATGAGTTCTTACATTAATTGACTGGCTTAGGGCTTCTGTTCCTTGATGGAAGGAATAGGAAAAAACATCAGCTTTCTGCGATTTTATAACAAGATGGTGTTATCAGCAAAATGCCACTGAATCTGGCCATGTCACAGCTTTGAAGAAACCAGGACAGCTGTGTGTGGCAAGGATGGGCTGGAGGCAAGCACCGAAATCCTCTGAGCAGACCTGAGCAGACATCGCTTTGGGGTGCTGTGCCTACATCCCGCTCCCTCACCCTGGCCACCCCTGGGTGCTGCTGCTGCCTGCAACACCCTGCCATGCTTTTCCCACTTTGCAGAGCAGGAGCCACCCCCCCAGGCTCCAGCGCTACCCTGAAATAAGAAGAAATGTCCTTTGTGGGATGCTGAGGCTACACTGGCTTTCACGACGTGACCGTTTGTGCATCTCCAGCTGCCTGGACCACTGCACAGGGCTGGTGGCGAGCGCCCTGCTGCTGCGCTGAGCAGCATTCCTGGCCTCGGGAAGCACCCTGCCCATCCCCTGCAGCCGGGAAGGAGTCCCAAGAGGGGTAGCACAAATCCTGGACCCCAGCCCCAGCCTGCCCTGAGACAGTCTGCTGCGGCGGCAGAGCAAACGTGATGGTGCAGGTCCCTCCACCCAGGACTTCTTGGCCATCGGGGCGCCTGCGGCCGGGGGAGCACCGGGGGAGCTGGCACCCGCCGGCAGCAGCTGTGGCGGAGGGGGGGCTGGTGGGCCAGCAGGCTGGGCAGCGAGCGGCAGGGGGGCACCCCGAGGGACCCCGGCCCTGCTAGCAGAGGGGAAAGCAGGCTCCGAGTTATTAACGGCTTCCCTGGAAGCCGAGCCGTGGCCAGGGCCAGGGCAGGCAGCCAGCTCAGCATCCCTGGAGCCTTCCTCGCCTTTCCTCGCCCACCTCTTGTGCTCCATCCAGTGGTGACGAGCCACCTTGGAGCCTCCAGGCTTTGACGGCGAGGCTGAGGGGCACAGGCTGCCTCAGCCACCCTGCCGGGGGTTCCTGCACCCCTCGAAGGGGATGCCCTCGCCTGCCCCAGCTCCTCTCCGGGTAGCGGGGTGCCAGGGGTGCGCACCATCGCCCCACAGAGAACCCCCCCAGCACCCCTCCGGCTGCAAGACACCATCCCCGCCTTACGATCCCCGAGGCAGCAGCAGCCAGGGACCCTTCTTTTGGGCACCAGCAGTGCCTTAGGCTGGCATGGCCAGCTGCCTGTCCCAGCCCTCCCTGGGGGGGCAAGGGGGCGGTAGGGAAGGGGCAGCTGATTTCCCCATCGCTTCTGGGAAGAGGCAGAGCAAGGGGGGGGCAAGGCCGGGGGGGGCCGGTACTTCAGCCTGAGCTGGGGGAGTGCTGGATGCTGGAGTGAGCCCTCAGCCCCAGGTTTCCAGCTGTACACAAGGCAAAGGCAGCCTAAAGGGCCCCCCCACTACACCCAGAGCAGCTCCTCAGGTGCTCATCACCAAGGGCAGCGTTCAGCCCCCTGTGATTTGTTTGGGATTTTCTTTTTTTCCCTTATTCTTCTTCTTCTTCTTTTTTCTTTTTTTTTTTTTTTTTTGCCTTTGACATTCACGTCTATTTTGTCAACGCTCAAGCCAGAAAACCTGCATTCTCACAATAATTTACGTGTTGCCTAAAAGAAACACACGTTGTCTCAGCAGCAGGGACCCAGAAGTGAAGAACGAGAACCTTCAACACCCCCCTCCCCGTTCTGTCCTCTCTTACCTGGGGTGTTTCGATGCCACAGGATAAAAATAAATAAAAGAAGTACTTCCACTTCCTCGGAGCAGAGCTGATACGGCAGTAGCTCACTGGATGAGAGCAGCTCAGACCTGAAACGCTTTCTTCTCTGTTGGGATCACAGCTTGAGCGTAGGCTTGTTGTGTCGGAATGGGCCTACTGTACCCAAACATCTGAGCTTTCTCCAGCTCCTAGAGGAACATTTTATACTCATTATACATGCAGCAGAATTTCAAAATATGTCCCTGGGACCAGAATGCAGGAGGAGGACATTAAAGGTTAGGAGGTAGTAGGGGAAAAGCAAAAGGAATGAGTAATCTGGAGTTGCCTGATAACCCTTCGAGGCTTAGCCAAAATTAACCGTATCGAGCTGTCATGAAAGGGGGAGATGTGCTACTTGACGTATTGTTAACAAAGAGAGGATTTTATTGCTTTAGGTACCTTTTAGAAGTAAAAAGCAAAGGATCAGCTCCACATCCCAGGTTTCAAAATGTTATGATCTAAGCGCAGAATTCATCACTGCCACCACTAAGAGATCATACATCCTGGAGTGTCATGAGCCATCCGTGATTTGTGTCATTGCAGAGGATGATAAATCACTGCTAAAGACATAACAAGCAGCATCATCGCTGCAACACAATAGATCATGATGCATCAAGATCTTTGCTAAAATATTATTTACAGTTAGCAGGGGCTTGGAATGGCAAAGCAGAAGCTGATATTAATCTTCCCTGCATTGTGCCTTTCTGCACACTAAGGGCCCTGCCCTGGGAAAAATGGGATCTGTAACACTCACTGATGCAATAACCCCTGGTTGTATTCACTGGGGCTGAGAGGGATTAAGTATATATAGATATATATGGAGAAAAGGAGTGGCAGCGAGAGGAGAGCAAGTGAAGTCCCATTCTTCAGACCACTGAAAACCCCAGTGATTGCGCTGTTTGAAGCCCATCTGTAAATGCAGACATGTAAAGGTCTCTGTTCCTTATAGCAATGCTGGGGAGAGAATTTAGTGGTAAAGCTTCAGGGAAAAAGGGTCTTACTGGTTTTCAAAAAAGCTCTAAAGATCTGGAAAAGTCTTAGGAGTTCTTCAAGCCCTCCCCCCAGCATATCCAAAAGGTTTAAATCAAACTTTACTCCCAAAACTACTTTGGGAATCACTTTCAGGGAGGTGCTAACTTAAAAACAACACTGCTGACATAATAAATGCTTTGACAGTTTTGCCTTAAAAATAAAATTACCCAGAAAAAAAAACAAAAACAAAACCAAAAAACTATCTCCCAAAACCCCCAAAACCCCAAACCCAGACAATTCAAACTTCTGGAAACTGCTACCAGCTATTTTCGTAGGAGACTCTCTGGAAACAGACTCTCTCTCTGTGTCAATCCAGGCGAGTGTTCCTGAGGCACTGGGGACTGGGAGTTATTTCTCTTTCTTATGCAGGACATTGCTGATTTAGGTCACATCAACAGGACTAACAGTTCCATTTAAAGAAATGCTGAGATGGGTAGAAAGTTTTGTTGTTTTTTTTTTAAAAAAAAAAAAAAAAAAAGACTTCCTGCTGGAAGGAAATCTGCATTTCCAAGCTGCTGATGACCTTTTTGACAACAAAAAACCTGTAATGCTTTACAAGAGTCTGCCCAGCTCCAGCCTTCCCCTGTCAGCACAGGAATATTATCCACCTTCTGCCATCCAAAAGACAAAAGACAAGTAGAGTGCCTTTCAGTTTTATATCAGTTACTCATCCTGTGTTTGCTTCATGATGTGAAGCTGAACCCTCCCACGGACTTTAATTGAGTTAAATCATTGCCAGAACCTTTTAGGCTCCCCCTCGTGCACCCTTCAATGCGAGCATCTCTGATGAGGCATGTGAGCGGGGACACGCTCCCAGGACATCTGGGCAGCGAGCCACCTACCTGTGGGCTCCAAATATTTCCATCAACTGTATTTCACTTGAACATTTCTTTCCTGTTTAGACAATCGTCAAAGTTGGGGATGGGAATAGGGAGGAGCCACGAGCAATTTACTGGAATATATACAGGCATTCCCCAGATTTCCCATCCTCCTCCTTAATTGGATATTATCCCTCATTAATGACTCTGTCAGAGCGTGTAGAGTACTAATTGTCTGTGGTTCCTCTCTCTTCCCCTCCCCTCTCCCCTCGCAGAGATTAGTCTTTTGTTCAAGTTCATGAAGTTTAATTTCTGTTTCTCTCACTGAGACGGGCAGCGCATCGAACCTTTGTTCCACCAGAGCCCTCGGAGCCTGGCATCACCTCCCTGGGATGGTGCTTCAGGGTAAGGGGAAGACCCAAAACCTCCTGCCTGCTAAATTATCAATCACCAAAGCCCGGCTATGCCGACACCCTCGCCGTGGTCCAACGTAGCAGTGAGTCTGTTGCCACCCTGTGCACCCACAGAGCTCCTGCTTCACATCTCGGGCAGGTGGAAACACAGAAGGGTCCACCGTCATCCAAGCCTTCCAAAAAAAGCAGAGGGCAGGTGGACATCTGCTGCGTGTCACCTCCATTTATCTTTTGAGGGGCTTGTTTTCTTTCAAAGCGAAACAGCGAATCCCAGAAGAACAAACAAACAAAACATAATTTAAGTGCCGGTTAATCAAGGACTGATGTGAAAACCGACTGGCTTTGAATGGCTGAACTATTTTGTGCTGGTGGCTGCCTTGGTAAGCTTTTGGCCACTTTGGGCCCTTTTTCTGACTGGGTACCTTGCTAGGACATCTTAGGTCAGTATATTTAAAGCATGAGAGCCGGCGAGGTTTCCACTGGTGCTGGTAAACCCCCTGACATGATTTTGGGTGTGATAGCCCGTTTTGACTGATGGCCTGCTTGGTGGGAGCCGGCGTGCGTTCCTGCCCTTGTCTCCCTGGTTGCTCTGGAGATGCTCGTCCCTGAGGTTCGCCCTCCTTAGCATACAAGGAAGCCAGGAGCCACAGGGCTGTGACCCCCCCAGCACGTGGGGGAGCCCCATCAGGGCTGCCCATCCCAGCAGCCCTGCCCTGGCATTGCGGGCACTCAAGGAGCCGGGTGGCCTCTCTCTTAGACCTTGACTGGCCTTTCTGCCATGCCTGTGGAGCACAGCCCTCCTGTCCCAGTTGGTTTTGTGACGGGGATGCTGGAGTCAAAGCCTGGACTGCATGGGGAGGCAGGGGGGGCTTTTGATGATGTCTTTGGTGGAGGTCAAGTGTCACTGCCTGCTTTCTGCTGTCCTGGGGGCCTGCTGGCAGGAACCACAGATATGCTGCTCTCACATACTTTTCCCCTTTCCTAAAACTCTCCTGCTACCACGGCCACAGGCGGACTTGTTACTGCCTGCAGTCAGAGCGGAGCCGTACAGACCTCGGCAATACGCAGAGAACACGGGTGTGTCTTTTAACCACTGCTACCCGGGGAAGCCACGCTTACCAACAAGCATCAGATGGCTTGAAGGCAATTCTTCAGGAAGACCTTCCACAACAGGACATTACTACTTGAAAAAAGATCAAACCTTTTTAAAAAAACAAAAAAACAAAAAAACAAACACAGAACTGTAGTTTTCTGCTAGCCAAACCGAACGGGTTAAGGTGACGGTAAGGTTTTTGTCCGAGGAGCTACAGGCTCTCCAGCCATCAAGTCAGCCTGAAGTGGTTCAGCATCCAGGTCATCCCAGGACACTGACAAGGCGATGGCAGATGATCTGGCTCCCATCCGGAGGCCTCACATTTCAGGCTGGTCTGTCTGTCGGGGAGGTCCTGCCGGTGCCTCGTGGCTATCCATCCGTTCCACCTTAGCCAAGGTCAGCCCTGCCCAGGGTACAGGCGCAACCTGCCACTCGGTCCCCAGTTTCCAGCCCCAGCAGGGCTCCTGCCCTGGCTGCCAAGTCTGTGCTACATGCCTGGTGTTGAACGCATCTCCTGGGTCTTCCTGCTCTTCCTCCAGCCCCTGGCCATGGTGTAACACCACATCCAGAGCACTCACAGCCACTTGGGCTTCATCCTGTGCTTCCTGAGATCTGTTTGCTCCCCAGACTCTCATTTATAGGATGGTGACATCTGGGCTGATCACTCTACTTTTGCCTGATTCAGATGTGGAGACAGCTTATTTTTCTGAAGACGACAGACGGGAAGGCAGACCTTCCTCACACACACCAGCACCGCCTCAGTAGCATTTCAGGAGAGAAACTGTTCCAGGGGTTCGGGACACCTGGAGCAGGAGAGTTAGTGTTCCCTACTCACATCCTGGGAAATATAGGACAGCAGAGACTACGTGGTGGTTAGAAACTCTGCTATAAGGTCTGACCCATTTTTGTCCTCTAAAAGCAATATAACATCTGCTCTCAGTATTTCTGTGTGCCATTTCAGAAATATCTCTGGAAAAGCGCTGCTAATTCATGCCCTGTCCGCTTTCAGATTGCATTATTGCAGCCCCTAGTTTATATATGCTTGGGGACGGATCTTCATATAAACTAAAACTTCCACAGAAGATTATCTTGGGGATAAATTCAGTAGCAAAATGGACCTATACTGAGCAGTTAAATCTCAGCTCAGTCCAGCTGTCCTGCAGAGCCTGCTGTGAATAAGTGGGAATAAATGTTAGTTGCTCTGTGCTGAGGCATCCCTACAGAGCAGCAGCTTTTCAGAGGCTCTTGGGTTTTTGCTTCTGGAGGTGGAAGGGAGAAAGGGCTTGGAAAGACATCTCCCCACAGCCACCCAGCCAGTGCAGGCAGCAGGCGAGCCAGACCCGTGGGCTTGGTAAGGAATAAGGGGGTAAGGGAGTAAGGGGGTAAGGGGAGGTAAGGGGAGGTAAGGGGAGGTAAGGGGGTAAGGGAAGGAGAAGCGATGGAGATCCCGGAGGCTGCAGCTCCCGGGTTCTCCATGCTTTGGAGTCCTGGCCTGCAAACGATGGACAGAAATCCCTGTGGTCAGCCCCCAAGGGAGTCCCTTCAGCAGAGGGGCTTGGCTCCCTTTATCAGGGTGCCTTTGCTGCCCTAGAAGAAGAGAGCAAAATCCCTGTGGACCCTCCGTGCCAGCCTGAGGTTTGGGAGACCTGATGGCTCCTGGAGGTCCCAGCCACCACTGAAACTTTTCTCCCTTTGCTGAGTGAGAAGTTTTTGTTCTGCAGATATTATCTGCCAGTAAATATTCCTCTAATCTGAGACCCATCAAAAATGCTGGCTCCACTTATTTTAGAGTCCATCTTTGACCTTTACCGCTGTGAAATACATCTACTGATATTCCACCAGAGGCTATAAAACATCTGGGCTGACTGAGCACCAAATAGCTGGAATTTTCTACCCATTTCAGTCTGTGGCTTTGACCCCAAATGGCAATTTATCTGCACCATTTCTGAGTGCCCTGGAACCCGTGGGGCCTGAGATGCCAGCAGCAACGTCGATCCACCGAGCAAACCCAGCCCATGGCTGGGCGAATGGAGAGGACCTGATTTTGAAGGAAGAACTCTGGTCTTACATAGCACCATCACACAGCAGCCTTCAAGGCAGGGTGACGACACTGAAGGATGCCTGCACACACCTTCCCCGTGCCCGGCATCACTGCTGAGTGGCAAAGCAATGGGAAAAAGCAGAAGAGATGTTGATGGCCAGGCAGAGTGAGCTCCCCCTTCAGAGGCTGGGTTTCGCCTCCACCGTGTCCGTGCCTCTGCACTTCCAAACCCCGGGTAGCGTGGAAAAGAGCCAGCTGCAGGGGTTATTAACTGGGACAAATGCACGGCAAAAAGCGGTGACTTTCGTCAGGGCTGGGAGCGGGGGCGAGGAGAAGACACCTGCATGTCAGCAGGTGGGCTCAGCTGCTGCCATGCTGCAAAATGCACGTCGCTACCTCAGCGTAGGGAACCCCCAAAATCTGCATCCTGCCAGGGTCCGGAGATGATGCCTTGCCCCACACCCTGGGTTGCTGACGCTGTCCCTTTCCCTCTCTCTTCTCCACAGACCATAGGGCTGCTGGCTGGAGGGGACTGGACATCATTTTGAGGTAATTTTCTTGGAGAGCAAACAACACTTGATCCTGTGTCTCTTTTGGTGGGCCGCCAGGAAGGTTAGCTGCTCCGTGGTGGTGGTGGTGGTGGTGGCAACAACAGCGGCGAGGCATCCCAATATCTTCAACCGCACATCTAATTCCCTGGGGATTTTGCTACAGATGAATAGACAAAAGACCTCCAGGCAGGGAGGGGGGCCCTGCTCCACCAGAAGTTGGATTTTTCACTGTCAGCCAAGCAGAGGATCCAAACTCCAACAATGAGCTCCCCGCTCCAGACGAAAAACATTTATAACCTCTCCAAGCCGAGCTCTGGCAGGGTGATACAAACTGTGAGCTCCACACACTAATGACCTTGAAAGTATCCATTTATCTCGGCCTTTCCCCCCAGCTTGAGATGCCACGGAAAATGTGAGGCCTGCTTTCTTTTTCTTTCCTTGTATTTCTTTTCCTTTTTGAGCAGGAGAGATGAATATTCAGGGAATGCTGGCAACAGGGACACTGCTCGGTTTCACCTCTCTGGCTGGAGCTCAGCGCTGAGACCCCGGTGGAAACGGAGAGCGGGGGGTAATCCTGGTGTGCCAGGAGAAGGGACGTCAGTGCTCTGCCTCCGTTACCTGGCTGCTCCACACTGGCTGCTCTTTCATTAATCTTCCTCAACAGACAATATTTCTAACCAACAAAAGCCAAGCCTTCGAGCCTGTTGTTCCTACCGGCTAAAGGCAGCTCACAGCTTGGTGTGATGCGACAACCTGAACAGAATTAGAATCCAGGCGAGGGGTTAGAAACGTCCCTGGAACAAAAAAAACGGGTGCACAGTAAATGGTATTTCCATAGGGAGAGCAGGGACTCCCTGGAGGGTTTTACTTTTCGAAGTCAGTGTCTGTTTTCTATGCATTGCCACTGTATGGAAACCACTAGCTGGCACACCAGGGTGCTCCCTTTTTTATGGGATATCCAAGTTGAGTGTAAAATAATCCCGCTTCCTTCCCTTTGGCATTCAGTACAGACAGCTTAAGGGGGAAAGGGGAGTCACGCAAAGCAGCCGATGACAGACATGGGCAGAAGCTGCTACCAAGGAACATTCTACTTCCAGGAAAAAAAAAAAAAAAAAAAAAAAGAACAAACTGATTTGTTGACGTGTTTTCTGACCGCTGCATGTTTTAGTCCTCTTGCAGATGTGGTAGGACACAAGCGCTTTGCAGATATCCTCTGGTGTACAGCCCAATCTGGCTGCTGCTCTGCAGATGCTCCGGCACCTGCGGGCTGGGACCTGCCGCTCACCTTTGTTCTCCACCAGTGTGGTGGGCTCTCTGCTGGGACTAGCAGTCGGGCTTCAGAGAGGATTTGCTGGCTGCTGCCTTTGAAGCTGTAGAAGCAAGCACAAGCTGGTGTTTCCATTTTAGGCATACATGTCATGTACATCTTTGCTTACTGGCCATTCTGCGTTGCAATCCAGCCTCAGGAATTCTTGGCTTCCCTCTGGGTTTTGATGACTTTATAAGAGGTGGTGTTGCACTGAAGAGGTTCATGGTAGTCATCTCCTGACTCACTGCCAGCAGGCTGGAGACTTACATGGAGACTTGAAGAACAGAATTTTTATTCCAAAAAATGCACCCGGCGAGGGGGGTTCTGTGCTCCCCGCACACCCAGAGCCACCTGCCCAGTGCCACCGCTGGGGCTGGGGCGGCAGGACCACAGGCATACCAAGGACACAAGACTCGGTATGACCATCATGAAGTTAGGGGAAGGTGCCCCACCAGCCAGATCTGTGCTTTTTGGCGGAGGGGGGAGATTAAGCCAACCCCTCATACTTCCCCCGTCCCACCCCCTCAAGTGCTTGGCTCCCCAGGTACCAACCAAACACCCCAGATCCCTGCGTAAGGCCTCACTCCAGCCAGGTACTTCAGCATCAGCTTTAAGTGAGTGATTAAAAGTTTGTTAGGAGTCAGGGAAATACTTCAGGGGACTGCTGGCACAACCAGATCGTGCTTAGCTTGAATACAGCTATCGGAGTCTGGCTGCTTTAAAGGTACCTTTATGATATGCAGGTTTAATTATTTCTTTAAAAACAAAAATCCCTTCACAGAAAAGGAAATGCCAAAGCCTTTTCAAAGCTCGTTAACACAGTGAATAAGAAGCCAGAGTCGATTTACATAACAGAGATATACATACGTATGTATACGTGTGTGTACATTTGCATGAAAGCATTTGCAGAGCATTCTAAAAATAGGAGACATTTCAGAGGTTTTTGGGCAAGTAAATCTTCACAGGCTTTTCTGTTTTATTGCTTCCCTCCAAATTAATAGTTTAAATTAAAATCCAGTCCTCCTGTCTTGTACAATCTGCAAGCCAGCGATCCACAGGCTTTCCTACAAACACTGCTCTCTGATTCCTCCATTGCAGGAGCAACCAAGAACACCCAGTGTGATGGGGATGAAGGTCAGAGAAGGAGAGATATCTGTCTCCAGTCTTGCAGTTTTCCCAAAATGAAATTCACCCCTTAATTTGCAGGGCAATTTTCCTCCAAGGAAGGTAGGAAAATGATAATAGTTCCCCGCAAAACACTCACTAGTTGAACATAAAAATGTTTAGAGGTTTGAGGAATCTAAGCAGAAGTGGGAGGAGGTAAGACAGCGGCTCTTGTGCGTTGCGTGCTCCAGGTACTTGAAACGATGCTTAACCTAAAGCTTCTGCATACACTCAGCAACTTGGGTGGAGCGGCTCTCATACTTCATCTTAAGCGTATGCTTAACTGCTCCTCTAGGTCAGGCCCCAATTAGCACACCAAGATCTAATTTCATTCTCAGTTACAGCTGCATAAGACTATATTAAGCAAATCACTTTGTACCAGCAAAAAAAAAATAAAAAATAGATGAAGATTTGGCTCGGGATGGACAGGGAGAGCACGACACAGAAGAAGGCATCTTCTTGTTGGATGCTGCTGCCTCTGTTATGCATGTTTGTACCCTGATGGCTCTTTGTCCTCTTCAAACATCTCTGCTCCAGCCTCCTCTCACTCAGACCAGGCTTCCTAATTCCTTCTACACAACAACCTCTTTTGCGTGCTAGTAAGGCAATGCTGTGCCCAAGGACCCCACTTTCTGAAACAGAGCCCATTAGCTAAAATCTACACAAATCCACCATGACCATGAGTCAAACTCGCACCTGTGTCCGTAAGTAGCCACGCATCGGTGCCACTGGAATCTCTCTTTCTTCATCCCTCCCTTCTCCACCAAGCTGTTTAGCCCCCGATCCTGGTGCTTTGGTTGCTCAGAAGTAAAGCCCACCGGCTTCAGCTTGCCTTAGGTGTGTTCTTATGGTCCCTGCTCGGGAAAGCATCCCTTTTAGATGAATTACACTAAATTATCCACCTACAGCTGAACACGTGCTTTGGCGTTTTCCTGAACAAGACGAACTTAAACATAAACTCCAGATTGTATCCGAGCATCTTCCCCACCTGAGGTGCAACCAGCTTGGAAGATCAGCCCCGGGACTACGTGACCCCTGGGAGAGGCAGCTGCCTTCTGCACACCACCTTCAAGATGCCTCACACGCTGCCACACGTGCCAACGCGTGCCACGGTAACGCGTTTGGTTAGCCTGTCGTTTGCACCTGTAAAACATCAGGGGTACATCCAGCAAGGACCAGTAAGGGGAAGAGGGAGGCTGGCTGGTTCAGGGCTCCCAGCTTTCCTGCTGGCCGCGAGCGGCGGCAGGACGGGGAGATCCCTCAGCACAGTGAGGTCGAGGTTTGGCCAAGGGCCCCGGAAGGCGCGGGGTTAGCTGTGGCCACGCATCCAGAAGCCGATACGTGCGCTGCAATGTCAAACAGGTCCCACCAGCCCCACCGCCACGGCGAGGGGATGAATGCACGAGTCAAAGCCGATGCGTGGTTTACCCCAATCTCTAGCAGCAGCCACTCTGGTTTTTAAAAATACAATTTTGTCTGCGTAGAAGGGAAGTAGGAAAAGGCAGCACAGACAGAGGCGCACTTCGAGATGAACAAAGCACAGCTCTTGTTTGAAGCACTGGCAGGAGTCCAGCATCTCTCAGGGCCAGGCACTGGGGTCAGTCCTGTCTGCCTGTCCCAAGGAGGACAAAGAGCTTTAAATTTTATTAAACGTGGTTATTTTTTCTGTTAGCGTCTTTTTTTTTTTTTTTTTTTTTTTGTGATTGGCGGTAGTGGTTGTGCTATGCAATGTAAGCCAGAGGGTTTGTAGAATTACTGGTAGGACAGCGTCGATGTGGCAAGCCAAAAGTTTGAAGAAAAATTCATGCATGCAGGCTCCTAAATATGGATCTACATGGTTATTTTCAGCAAGAGTCTTGCACATCCATAGTTCTGGGTTAGAAAACAGAAGCCCCAGGTGAAATGCATTCGAAGGCTTTTTGCCATCTGATGTGAAGGAAGACCCTTGTCACAAAGTCATCTGTATGACCTACTTGCTTCTCCCCGCTCAGGAATTGTCCAGGACTCATGTAACAACTTCAAGCTCAGGCACATTCCTCGAGCTGTGTGAGGAAGCTTGCACATTGCCTGACCACATTATATCTGCCTCTAGGCAGTGTTATCACTCCTTCCCTTCCATATGCTTAAGCAGAATTTTTACAAAAATAAATGAAATACATATGTACATTATGCAAAGAGTGTTCTTGAGCCGTGCTATATTTGGTTTTGCATGATACGTATCCAGCGTGTAGACCATTGGCACTCGGTTTTTAACTGTTAGAGATAAGCAGAGTCACAGTAAGCTATAAAAGAGTGTAAAATATGCAGGGCCTGATTCTCCGGCTCACGGAGGCCCCTTTACATCACGCTGGCACCGCGCTGGAGTCTAAAAGCAAGCGCACATGTGACTGGAATCCACTTTCAGGCCCTTTTATACTGCCAAAAGAGCTTAAAGTTGCTTGAATTCAAATGAGACTCAGATGCTTGTAGTACAAGCCGGTAGCCATCATTAAAAGCTGGGTTAATACTGCTGCCCCTCTGCCCCCCAGCACCGGGGTGGGCGGCAGCAGTCGCCCCTGGATGTGGGGAGCTGCTGGAGGATCGGGGAGCACGGGCCCTGGCCCTGGCCCTGGGTGGACAGGGCTTCCCAGGGTCAGGAACGGAGGGAGGGGACAGTGGGTACAACGGTGGGTACCACGGTGGGTACCACGGTGGGCAGCGGGATGCAGGGGCAGGTGAAGGGGGCAGCCTGGTAAGGAGGAGTGCCAGTGGCCAAGCACCCCACCTCTCCCAGCTGGTTCCTTGCCCAGCCCGGGCTGGGCATCACCCGCATCTCCCTTTTCACGGCTGGTTTTTCTCCCTACAAAGAGCCGACACAGAACAAGCTGTACGTACAAGCCCAGGTACACCCGCCCTCGGTTTGCATCATTCAGCGCCAGCCAAAGAGGGAGGGACGGGAGTGCTCTGCCACCCTCCCGCTCTCGGGGCCCGCTGCATGCAGCCATGCTCCACGCTGCTGCGCCCCAGGGCCCCAGCGCAGCCGCTGCTGCAGCCAGGAGGGAAACCAGAGCTGCTGGCTCCTGACTGGCACACAGATCACCAGTGCATGACTCTCTCCCGTGGAAAAAGAAAAAAAAAAAAGTTCACTTGCATTTAAAGCACTGGGGGAAAGGGTGTTGTAGGGTTTTTTCTTTTTTTTTTTTTTTCCCCTTTTTTTTTTTTCCTTTTCCAATCCCTAAAGTCACATGGCCAGACTATTTTAAACATTCCTGGCTATTCCCCCATGCACCAGCTCCCTTGGCTGGCACTGGGGTATTCTCGAAGCTCGGGTAGGAGAGTAAACTCTGCATGTATAATTTATCCATTGTAAAGGATGCAAAATCTACTGGGAACAGGAGGGGATAAGAAAGAGCGAAGACACTTGTGGATGCCAAGAATTCCAAGTGCCAGACCTTGCTAGCGCTCTTCCAAAATGGAGGGTCCTACACGGCTCCCGTTTAGCTAGAGCTGAGCCTAGCCTTGCCTGCTGTGTTGAGATTTGGCAGGCTGCAGCTCGCCATTGTTGCGAGCTCTCATCCAGGCGGCCGTGCCAAGCCTCCCCTCCGGCTGCAGCCCTTCCAGCGCCGCACGCTAATCCCCCAGTATCTGCCTCTCCCAGATCTGGCGGGGGCACCCTTCGGAGCTCGGGAGGGGGGAGAGGGGAGACTCCTCCCCGCAGAGACCCCTCTCCCGACAAGCTTTGAGGAGCCCTGTTTGTTCACCGTAACAAATCGCCACTATGGACACAGCAGAAACATTACAAATGAGCAGGAGGAAACATGGAATTTTGGTCCTAATCTTCCCAACCGGACTAATCCAAGGGGCCTTTCCAAAGCGGGCAGTGATGCTTAACGCCCTCGGCGCAATCCCACAGCTGCTGAGGCCCTGGGGATGGATCCCGCTGGATCCAGCAGGGCTCCCACCCCACACACCACAGCAGGGTGGCTCGGCACCAGCTCTCTCACCGAGGAAAGCAAGGGGTCGTGCGGTGACACCAAACCTCTCGTGCTGTTATTAAAATGTGCGGTTTCTCCCCTGTCCGCTTGCCTGCGTGGGGAAGGCTCGTAGGAGACGAAGGTCACTCACTGCGCCCAGCCACCCCTCGGGCAAAGAGCCG
>JAVJGJ010000059.1:86101035-86147094 GCA_035590215.1 Microhierax caerulescens
CCCAAAGCTTTTGTTTTGTGTTTCATATAGTCTTAGGCCAGTACATGCCATTGTGCTGAGTCTGCTATTTGAAGTAGTTGCTGAAAAGTCAAGACCAAGTTTGGGAGCATCTGGAAAAAACGTGTACGCAATGAATCTGACAAACAAAATCAGGCTGTCTCCATTTTGTTTTTCATTAAGCAGAGAAAAAGAAGAGAGTGCTCCATGTATTCAGCCATTCAAGTGCGATGTACTTGGATACCGTCTGGGTGAGCCCAAGCATCGCTCTGCAAATATTGACAGTCTCTTCATTTAAGCAAGAGCTCTCAGAGTCTAATTTTAAGTGCTCGTTCTGTGTATTCTTCAATAAAAGTCATGCAATTAGGGGAAGAACAAGCCCGAGCGTGGTTGGTGTCTCTTCCAGACACTTCCACCCTACGCCACAAAGCACCTACTCATAACACGGCTGCACCATGGCTGTTGTCAGAGCCCAGCCTCCTCCCCCGCAGTTCAGCTCCTGTGTGGATGCTTAAACCTTCTTAAATCTTCCATACAAATCCAATGATTTAAGGTGAAGCTTGAAAGTGCATTCAATTATTTTTTTTGTATTTTTTTTCCAAATATTTCAGCCTTTAGCAGACTCGGGGGCATTTTACAGCCTCATAAAAATGCCTGCAGAACTGAAGAGCTCTTCTCAAGGCAGTCAGCGCCGTTCCCAGGCACTTCACAAACTGAAATGACATGTTTGGATCTCCTGAATTCACAGTGGAAATGCTCCCAGCTCTGGGGCAATATGCAGTAACTGTTTGATTGCCTACGGTTTAATAACATTATGGAAAAACTCAGGCTAGAAAGGGGAGAATGTCTCTTTCTTGCAGTTTAGTCAGGAAGCAGGATTTAGGAAGCTGGAGCATGTTTCCACCTGCAGACACCCCACCCCCCCCGCCTTGAACATGCTCAGGACGTGGGTGTTAGTCCTGCAAAAAGCACCGCTGGATCTTGAACGGCCACAGGTGGCCGGGATTTGGACTCCCCATCATTCGCAGACGGTGCAATAAGAGAAAGGCTGGTGAGCTCTCTCTGCTGGGATGGTCCCTAACCCCGCAGCTCCCGCGGTAAATCACGGGCCATCTGTGCGTTAGGATGGCCCTCGCTCCTTTCCTCGCTCCTTTCCTCAGCTACAGAAAGGAGAAACAAGAAGTGGCTCCTCCAAGCCGAAAGGATGTAGGACCCGTGCTTTTATTCCTTAATGCAATTATATCAGGCGACAGGCAAAGGTTTCAGGAGCGTTTTAAAACCATCAGAAAATCAATACAGAGGCTGAGTAGCAATGGTGGGGTTCACAGCTAAACGGGTAAGGTGTCGCATCACGTCTGACCTATTTCACAGCATAAGCATCACTTCTGCCCCAGTTGTCTTTTAAAAGATAGCGCTGGATACCGCTGCCGCTGGAGAACAAGAGGTAAGCAGCATCCACCGAGGTGTTAAACGGGCTCCATCAAAGGTTAAATTCGCAACCCCCAGTGTCATTTTTTTGTACTACCCTTGAACGTTGAAAACAAAAAGAAACGGTTCGACAACGGCGCAGGGCAGGCTGTCAGCAGCACCCTGGCTTTCACATACCCACAGGCACACCCAGCCCCACCAAGGGCGTTCAGGTCCCTCTCGGGCAGCATCACCCCTACGAGAGAACGGGGCAGCATCTCCCGTTCCCACTCTCCCGCAGTTGCGATGGGCTGCTGAGCTGGGGCGCTGGGGCAGGCAGGAGCAGCGCCATAGAAGAGCAGTCATCCCCGCTCCCCTTGTAAAATGAGTCTGTGCTACCAGGAAAAGCGAAGCCGTGCTGCTCAGCAGTTAGGGGTCCTGGCCCAAAGAGATGGGCTGGATCAGGAGCCTCCCGTCCTACCGCCTGTGGGTCAGCCCCAAGTGCCACCGCAGGGAAGAAGTTGCTAGGACTAGGAGAGACTCCTGCCGGTATCCTGTACTGGAGGCATAAGGCCAGTGAAGCAGTAGGCAGCCAGGGGCTGGTCCAGGTGAATCTGGGGAGAAGGATAAAGCAGCCACAAGGGACACTTTTCCAGGCTGCCCCAGTACCTGAACGCCTGGCACCCCAGTAGGTGACTGTCCCCCTGTATTGCGTGTTTCAGTGTATAGAAGCACACAGCTGCGAGATGGTTCTCGCTCCCGATGAGGGCACGGACCTGCCTTTGGTGAAATCCAGGTGAATGCAAGAGCGGGACCATCCCTGACACGGCACAAAGTGCTTTTCACTACTAGGACTCCATGGGCCAAATTATTCCCTCCTCGGGAAGCTGACCTCATGCTGTGCTTCCACGATGCCTTGCTGCAGGGTGAAGATAAGACCTGGACCAGGGTATTTCGAAACAGAGAAACAATATAGAATTTTGTTTAAAACCCAGAAATAATTAAAACAATTAAAAAAAATTGTGTCCCTCTAACGCACAGAGCCAGCCCCCCATGTGCTGGGTGGAAATGTGAACGATGCAGCTTGGATCCCTGTCTGGTGTTTGGTGGCCTCTGCTCCCTGCGTTACTGGCCAAGGAACTGGACATTCGGGATACAGGCTGCTTCAGCTCTCTGTGGGATTCGCAGCCAGTGGGGCTGGAAGTGCCTCGGGAGGACCTCCAGCCTGCCCCAGCCCCGCACACGCGAGGAGTGCTAAAGTCGGCAGGAGGGAGCTCAGATCAACTTCTGCTTTCGGGTTTGTGCCCCTCAGCACCGCTCTCCCCGCGCTGACCGGGCGCTGCAGCCCAGCACATCCCACAGGACCCCTGAGCTCCCCGAGCCTGGGGCTTGCGTGGAGACCTGTGCTCGGGGCACACCTCCCTTCGTGGATTCCAGAGTACTCGGCTGCCTTTCAGTGCCACGATGGAGAAACTCATGGAAACCACAGATTCCGTTTGAAATTAATTGCAAATAGGTACCGCTGCGCAGGTGAATACATGAAGCTTGGTTCCCTATGACTGCGTGTCCTGCTCCTGGATTACCCCTTGTCTAACGCACTCCCTCTAGCAGTTTCTCTGTCTTGCACCACAGAAGGTCCAGACCTGCAGCCGTGGTGCTCACAAACCCCTTCCCTTCATGGCATCTGGCTAACGCCGCACCTGGGCAGCCCCTGGGCTGCGTTTCCTTCTCAGACGCCTGTTTGCACAAAGGAAGCGATCTGCGGGGACTGAATGTCTTGAGAGCGTCACCTTCATCAAGCTGGTCAGAAAGTCTGGGGTCATCTGGAGGGAGCTCACAGAAGGACTGTCTCAGCCTTCCCTCCACATGAAACAAGGCTGAACAAAAGCCCACCGATCCGAATCTGTGGAGGCCTCTTTCAGCCTCGGGAGGGTCCTTTTGCCTGTCGTCCCCCCGTCGTCCCCCCCGCCACAGCCAGCCAGTGCTCTCACCCTTCCTCTCTGTTCCTCACACCAAGTTTCCCCGAGCACCAGCCCTCAGCACTGAAGTGGTCTCGGTGTTTAGACATCCTCCCCAGCCACCACACGTCCCCACGGGGAACCATTATCTGATTTTACATCAACAGACCAATTTGATCTGGTTTGCAAGTTGCTTCCAGTTTCTGGGTCTCTTCCCCTTGCTGCCACAACCAGAAAGCCAGGCGGCTTCTCCAGGGTGGGAGCTGACTTCTTGCACCCCTCCTTTGCTCCTGCTTCTGCCTCGCTGATCCCCCTCCAGCCTGCCGCTATTATCCTAACATTTTTCTTTTCTGTGATAAGGGCAGCATATGTCTGGATCTGCAATTACAAGTTGTATCTTTGTGAACCGCCAAGAAAAGAATACTCCTTGATCCAGCCCATGTGTTGTTTTTCCCCCCTGGTGCCAGAGCGTATGATTTGAACAAGGCACCCAGCTTACCTCTGCAGAGGAGAGCTCTGCTCAGAGTTACACTTGTGCGTGAGAGCCGGCAGGCACGCGGTGCTGCTCCCCTTTCTCTCTTGGAAATGTCGAACAGATCCAGGCTGTCACCTGCCGAGCGGCTTCGCCCTGGCGGGGCAGCCCTGCTTGCAGTGGGGGAGAGAGGGCAGCGAGGGCAGGGGCAGCAGCACCTCCGGGTGCGAGGGGCACCCACTGTGCCAGCCCAGGCAGAGCTGGGGGACCGTGCTGCCTGTGGGAGCCTGTAAGAGCAGTTTTCCCAGAGCTGCTGTTTACCTTAAACCACTTACTCCAGTAGCTTCCAGGGGGAAATTATTTTCTTTTTTTTTCCCCCCAGCTGAAGAACCATTAATGCCATTCAAATAAGAGATTTAGAGCATCCCTTTGTTTATACAGTGACATGCCACAGTGACAGGCACAATATAAATAGCTAAACACTGAGATAACCAAACACTTAGGCTGATGAAAAAAACGCCAGCATTTTTCCCATTCCAAATTCTTTAGAGTAATCTGATTTGACCTCCAGCACAATGCATACTTTAATGACGCCTGAATAATGACTAGGCAAGGAATTATCTCCCACAGTGGGTTAATACACTCACTTTCACCCAGAAGACCTTGGCTCAAACGCCAAATAAATCAAATGGATTTGGTGATTTCATTCCAGTTCCTCATGGTCCTTTGTTCACACCCAGCGATTCCATAGAGCCGGCGGCCCCAGCCTGCCTCCTGCAGCGAGGGGCTGCAGGTCAGAGGGGAGCTGGTAGCAAAATCCAGCAACTCCCTCTAATCCAAGGATCTCAGCTGCTGGAACAAGCGGGGCTGGCTAGGGAGGGCTCTCACGGACCGTCACACCACCTCTCCTGGGTGCCAGATATTCGCTGCTATCACACACCTTGATGTCAAAAAAAAAAAAAAATTGAACTGTGGAACAGATGCTTGTGTATCAACTGCCTAAGAATGACCAACCGCGGGTTTGTCCCTCCAGGCTTACGAGTGGGAGGGCAAACATAATTCACCCAGCCTACGGCAGGGTCGGGGGACGTCTTTGGTAGGTGCCCGTGCTGACAGCATTTTACACACCCTGTGAAGATGTCAGTAGGGCGGGATGAAACCCTGCACCTGTCAGATGGGGAACTTGGAGAAAAACCATTCTTCCGCTGTCTGATATTTTCCGCATTTCTTTTGTGCTCGTTGCTAAGGACACTTGGATGGCAATGGGAACCTTGGAGCGGTGTTTCCAAATCCTGTTACCAAAAGACAGATGCCTGGCACTCGTACTGGAGCCCACAAACGACGTCAGTGAAAGCTGAAGTGCACGGCGGCTCTGGAAATTACATCACTCCTGCCTAGGTGCTCCACGTCGGTTAAACAAATTGAAAGGCTGCTTTGTGTCCTTCTATTTATTTTTTTTTAATCTAATTCTATTTTTTTATTTAATTTCCCCTGCTAAGACCACAGCCAACGCACAGCCAGTAACACCACAGCCAGTAACACCATGGAAATAACTGAGTCAGAATATTCTATTATTTTAACTTTCAAACTGTGGGCAGCAAAATGCAAAGGTCAATGCAACAAAGCGCATGTATCCATGCAAATACAACCGGTATTAAAACCACCGTGTGGGTAGCGCTCCCTCCCAAAGACGACAGGAAGAGAAACGTACTTCAAAAGTTTTGCCTCAAGCCTCATTCAGCATGTAAGCCTACAAAGACTAAGTGCTTTCTAAAAGATTAATATCGACAAATTTTAACAAGTTTTAACTGTGTTTTTCTATTCCTCGGAGTGCCATTAACTGCAATGCAGAGGCCCGCAGCATGACGTGACAAGAGCTTGTGACAGCTGAGGAGCGGTGGTTGGTGAAATGCTGGTTGCACCAGTGTCTGTGGGAGTTTGTGCCATCATTTAGTGACGGGATGTCATCCCATCTTTTCAAAGTCTTGATGGGCACATTAATAAGTCAGTCTTTTTTGACGCCAGACGGTATTGAAAGAGTGGGAAAATAGTTCAGGTTCCAGTTAGGAAACGGAGGAGCGTTGCTGGTACGGAGCAGCCTACCCTTCCTGTGCTGGCTTGGGAGAAGCTTTATTTCATGTGTGAAACGTCGATACAGCTGAATGATGGAGACCAAATGACGTCTACCAGCTTCAGCTGGCGCAGCCCTAAGCCTTTGGAGCATCAATCCTATCTATTAGCAGTGGCAGGGGGGATGTCACAGCTCCTCCCGAGCTGCAGCTCAGCAGTAAGTGCCTTCGGGGCCGAGGGCAGTACCTGCGAGCTGTACCCCAGGCACGGATGCGACGTGCTGAGGTCAGGTGAATTCTCTGAGCCCGTTACTGGTGGGTGAGCTGAGGCACGGAGAGATAACGTGGGTCCTCAGCACGATCTCCAGGAGGAGATGCTGTTGGGGAGCAGAGCTGGAAGGAGGTCTCGGTAGACCAGCACCCTCTTCCTACCTACTAAGCACCTATGGCTCCTACCTTAGAACAGGGAACCTCGTGCTGTCTTTCCAGGTATGGAAAGCCATGTCTATCCCATCACAACTCTCCACCCTAAACCAGCACATCCTTCCAGGTAGGAAGCGGGAGCAGGCAACTGCTGAGGCAGGCTGGAAAGGTGGCAAAACCCAGCTGGTCTGTACCCTGGGGGCTCCGCAAACACCATCACCTCCTGGGCACCTCGGTAGGGAAAACTCAGCCACTCTGCAAGTCCACAGCAGCTCCCGGGAAATGACTGGTGGAAGCTGGGGAAGCTGCAGCAGCAAGGGGTGCAACCCCTTGCACGCCAGACCCCCCAGGGCAGGGCATCGCAGCCCCAGGAGCCACGCACACCACGCTGTTTGTGCTTGCGCTGTTTACACACATGAATTTAAAGCATCTCCCCCGGTTTCTCCGCAAATTGCTGCATTCAGATGAAGTGGCAGCTGCTGTAATTAAGACACAGTTAATTACATATCCCCTTAATTGCAATGATAGGATTTTGTCAATTTGGTAAATAAGAATTGTTAGGTTTCTTCCGGCAAGTGCAGCCTCAGCGCGGCTCAGGCGCAGCTCCCTTTGTCTCCCCCAAACGTGAGCCGTGCCCGGCGCGGGATGGGGACGGCAGCTCTCAGGTGCCAGAGGTGCTGCTGGCTCTCGGCTTGCCCCCGGACTGCAGCCCTCCAGCTGCCTCCGTCCCAAAAGCCTTCACAGAGCGTAGCATCTGAAGGGAAACGCGTAGTGTGAGCTTCAGCGCAAGCACAGAAACTTCTAGGGGGAGGTTAGTTGGCAGGAAAGAGGCAAATTTCAATTCTTTCCTTTCTCGAAGAAAAAGGTAACGGGAATGGTTTAGGTTTCTTATAATAAGGAATTAAATCCCCCACTCACCTGCTACTGGCCACAGACCACGGCTTTTAAATTCCAGCTCTGCCCTCAAGAACAACCATCAACACAACTTTGCAGGTTTCTGTCTTTACTGGGTCTTTATTTCTCCCTTACCGACTGCGCTGAATTTGCAAATTGCTCTCCCTCCTCTAGACTGCCAGCCCAGCAAAGCCCAGGGCCAGCTCGGGCACGTGCCCACTGCCACCACCACCCCCTGCCTCCCGTGCAGCCCAGGCTGCTCTTCCAGGGACAAGTTTCCACCTGTGCCAAGATTAATGGGGTTGGCACCTTTTGGTCTGAGGGGAGAAACCGGTTCGAAGGGCTGCAAAACGCCAGGGCTGGATCAGACCGTTGTTGCACGTTTCTGGATGAGGGCCGAACTGGGATCGCACAGGGATGGCCAGAGCGCGGAGTGAGCGGGGTGGTCAATGTGAAGAAAATCTTTCCATCCTGCTGTGAAGGCAACTTGGTACAGAGGTGAGCAAGAGAGCACGTGTGAGACATGAATGTCCTTTCTGGAAGTGCTTTTCAGTGATGCGGTATGCAGAGCTGTCATCCACGTTAATTAATGAACTGCAGTTGACTGAACAAGTATGCTCAGGGTGTTCTCACACACACAACACTGGCACAAAAAGACAATCTGATTGAAGATTACCTAAGATTACCTTGGTCTTATTCATTAGTTATGATTAAATTACGATTAGCTAGAAACTAATGAAAACATCGGTATTTGCCTCCCAGTTCTTTACTCAACAGGCAAACTCAACCTTTCTCCTACTGGGAAGCAGCAGCCACCACCTCCAAGCTTCGGCAAGGCCCTGATGCTGGCCAGGCGTGAAGTTACGCGTTGTGGTTGAGTGTCATCCCCTCCCTGGTGGCACCCCCACTGCTCCCTGACCTGCTGAACCCGCAGGCACCTCTTCGCTTATCTTCCGCTGCTTAGCTTTCTGCGTGTTGAGCGAGGCCAACTGGTTTGGCACAAGGCTCAGGAACCTCAAGGTGAAGATCAGGTTGTTTTCTTGACAAGCGTTAGCAAGCTGCTGGTATCAGCTCAAATGGCGGTATGTTCAGACTTGCAGGATGTTTCCATAGGCAAACAAAGGAATGTGGTCTAGATCAAACTGCTTTGGGGTAGGTGCAGAATTGGTCGGGGGAAATCACACCCTGGAAAGTGGTTTACCATCAAAACAGCAAAATGCATTCAGTGAACGGGTCCTGCTTCCATACAATTCCAGTTTTTCACTGAAGTCAGTGATGAGATAGTGTACGTCATAAATGTGCAGGTGATCAAAGCCTAGAGGAACTGAAAGTACGTTAGAAAACAGGATACGAGTTCAAAATTATCTTAACAAATGGGAGAAACGCTCTGAGAAAAATAGGCTGCAATGCTGTAAGGCTGTGGGCAAGTTCCCACGCGTAAGCAAAAAACATATCAACTGAGCAGATGCAAAATGAACCAAAATATGAATCAGCAAAGCTATGCCATTGGAAAGATGGGAAATATCATACTAAAATCCATAACTAGATTTCCTGATGCAAGATACATGATGTCACCCATCCCCTCCACCCAGTATCGCATTAGTGAATGAACTGTGATAGTTTTGGGGTCTCAGCTCCCCAGTGACAGAGAAAAAAAAAAAACAAACAAAGAGCCTTGGAGATCTCTAAAAATGACCTCCAGGCAGAGCTTCAGGGAACTTATCAGCCTGAGGAAAAAACAATTGGGACATAGCAAATACCCAAAATCTTGCTGCAGAGAAAAAGGGAATAATCTGCCCTCCCTCCCCCTAGCAAACGGACCACCACCAGCAAGCTTAAATTGCAGCTGGAGGGATCCCAGTGAATGGTAGGAGAAACTTTCCAAGGGTGAAACGCTGGAGCAGATCATGGGAGAGGCTGTCAGGTCTCAGGGTAGGAGGTCAGGTGTCTGTCTGGGTCACCCAAGGCAGACACCCTCCTCCCACCCCAGGCACCAGTGGCTTGAGGCCCCTCAGGGTCCCTCCTGGCTGCAGGGCTCTGTCCCTCAGAAGCAAAGCTCTTCCTTCTTCCCCACCCCACCTCGCCTCTCCTGACGTCTCCCCGTTCCGTTGCCAAGATGCAGGTCGCAGCTCATATGACAGAAGGGTGGATAAAAAAATCCAGACTCAAATTACACCTACGTTTCTAATTCCAGAAAGGTTAGAGAGAGCTTTACCTTCTGTCTGCAGCAAGTAAGAGGCACTGGAGACGACGTCCAATAAACCATCAGGAAAAGGTTTACCCTTAAAAGACCCAACCCTGGACTCCCTGCTGTGTCAGATCTTTTTTGTTTTCTCACGTTTTGATTTTCTTCTTTTAAGTCCACTGTACTCAGGAGATGCTACCACACTCTGATCCAGGAGTAACTTGAGGAGAATGCAACCGGAGGACCAGCAGACGTCACAGTCTAACTTACCACAGGGGACGGTGCCTTGGGTGTGCACAGGCACAAGTTCCCAGGTCATTTGCTGATAATTAGATTTCCCCCTCCCCTGTGTAGCTCTTAAGTCTCCTTAGCACCCCACCTTCAGCACAGCACCACTATTTTATTGTATATATAGTCAACTGCCACGCTGCCAGTAAATGGGTTCAAACCGCTCGGAAACGCACTTGCACAGCATTTCGAGTGCCAGCAAGGAAAGGAGGAGCCATCACAAAGCCAGGCTCAGCCAGGCACAGGGACCTGCTTGCCCCAGCTTAGCAAGGGGAAGGGAGCTTTGCCTCTCCTGATCTTCATTCCATGGTTCATCTAAGCCTGTAACCCCACCGCCCGAACCAGGAGAGGTCAGCTCATGTTGCAGCCTCAGCCTTCTGCAATCTGTGAGCAGAAACACCACTTAAATAAGCTTTATTGGTGTGGGTATCAGTTTTCAAAAGCAGAACGGATTTAATCCTAAAAAAAATACCCTTTTTCAGTGAGTTAAGTTCGATAAGCTTCAAGAACAAGATTAGGATATTTTTGAACGGCTGATTATTATTTAGCACAAGCAGGTAGATTACAGATGGCCCGGCAATTTTAACTGTATGGCGGTAGCATTTGGACGAGCTGCTTTCCCTTTTCTGTCACTGCCTCCCTGCAGGCCCCGACACGAAGTATTTGGCCTCCACCACCTCCTCTCTCCTTCCCACTGGGCTTTACACCCCTTGTCTGTTCAGACCAAAGCCACTTCACAGCACTATCAGGTTGTTTTTTTTTTAATACATCAGTTGTCATAAGCTTCTGCGACTTGTAACCACAGTTTTACGCAGCAAGTTGCAAGAGAAGGTCGTAACCTAGGCATTCAAATGGCAAATTTTAGAAATATTCCTGTCTGTATCTAGGATGGAAGCTAAATTCTGACCTGAGGGCCTCTGAATTATACACCAGGAGGCAGGGAAGCAGTCCAGGGTGTGGAAGAACGCTTGTCAACTCGGTGCCAGCAGCAACTGGGTCTACCACAACCTCAGGTAGCTGGGTTGGCAACCTGAATCCATGATCCCGGCTGGAGGATGGAAGACGCGATGTACCCCATCTCCCAGAGACAAGGGATGAGGAATGCTTCCCCCTGAAGCCACGCTAAGGGTAAAACCGGAGAAGAAGAATCACCCTGGGGAGGAGCTGGGGAGAGGAGAGGAAGCTCTGTTGGTGCTGCTGACTATGATGAGGACAACAGTTGTGCAGAACTGGCTGACAGGGATATGGAAATGTTGGTAAATATAACAGCGATTCTCAACAGCTCATATTGTGTGTGAGTGTTGGAGTTGTCACTTTTGTATGTTGTATAGCTACATTTTCCAAGATTGACTGAAATTATCTAAAGCATGAAAATACATTCTTTTGTAGACTGAATCAGATAAGGAATTTTTACATCGTGCTCTACAACTAAGTGGAAGATGCAATGGTCTTAGTTTTAGGAAGGGGAAAAAAACACATCAAACTGTGGATGTTTTGAAGGAGTTTCTAAGACAGCTGTGTCATGACACTATTCAGAACGTCTGACTAAGATCTCTGGTGAGAACCAATTTTAACATCAAACTCCTGGAGCTGCGATATTAATTCACACTAAAGTGAAGTAGTTGCCATGGAGTGGCCAAAACATAATTCACCGATTCTGATGGGCAACAGAATACAGAAAATATCTACTTTGTTTTCCAAATACTGGTGAGTCAGTGTTTTATACACAGTAGCCAAATTTCATTCCTTAGGAGGTAGAATAAACTATTACTTAATTGTGACAAATGAACAGAACATCAAACCCACTGATACAATGAATCAGTCTGCAAAGAAATTCTGCTTTGAGTCATGGCACAGCACACTCTTGTCCTGAATTATAAAATACTGTTTAAATAAGTTAACCAGTTCTTGCATTTGTTTCTGCTCCAAGACCTGCCACTAACACTGTGCAGCTCATTCCAGAAACTCCCATAGCTCTGCAAGATGTAATGTTCTGTAGAACCTCTACTTTTACATGCATATACTGCTGGGGGATTTCTAATAAGTATGCTATTCCATAGCGGATTTTGTTACCAAAATGCAAAATAATACATTCAAGCCATGTAAGCAAGTTATTTTAGGTCCATCAGAAGCTCCATAACAAAACAAAAACAAACAAAAAAACCCCATTCTGTATCAGTTTGTAGGAATTTGCCATGTCATACCCCACAAAGAAACTAAGGAAGTTTATAGATCCCGCACCAACCTTGCCACCAGGGTAAGCCTCTTGAACCACGCAGCATGCACACAGGCTAGGCTACCAGTTACTTTATAAAAAAAAATATCTGCTCAGGAACCTTTGCTTGTGGGGTGGGATTGGGAGCAGAGAAGTCCGCCCTGCTTTTATTTCTTAAATTTAAGAAGAGGAAAAAAAAAAAAAGGTGCATTCAACTGCACAAACTCACATTTTTGCAGAAGATGCAAGACTCTGCCTTGCTGTCAGTGTCATTCCCTTACTTACTTGTCAGCTCTATACTAGAACAAAAATATTTCTTTTCCATAACTGCTAAATAAAAAGAATTGCTTTTCCACAGCTTGGGTGGGATTCCTGCCTTCCATAGTCTACTGCTTGTACCTTCGCTATCCTCTGTTTCTTGCTTCAGCAGCTCAGTTGTTCCTCCTTGCAAGGGCATCAGTGTTTTCCATCCCAGGCACTAGGACGGATCCCCGAGGCACGTGCATCCAGAGGAGCTCCAGGAAGGGCTCGTGCATCAAAATAAATCCTTTCGACCGGTGGAATAAGCCTTTCACTTTTATGCCTGTTGTGGGCAACGTTGCAACAACTTCTAATGATTTTTTATGACTTTGGCCTAAAAGAGGAACAATAAGAGAATCCAGGCAGAGTAAACCAAAGCTACATCCAAAAGTTTTTGGCCATACCAGGAGGGCTGCATGACCTGAATTTACTACATGAGAATCTACAATGGAAATTTGTTAAAAAAAAAAAAAAAAAAAAAAAAAAAGCAGCTGTTTTTTTCCCCCCCATGAAAACTTGTTTTATGGCACATAAACATCAAAATACATTTAATTTTTAAAAAAAATTTAAAATCATAGGCTATTTCTGTTGGGAAGTCAAGGTTCTAAAAATACTAGTAATACTAAACTAATGCAGTTATAGTTGCTCAACTGCAAGAGGCACAGCCCTGATCGTGCTAATTACAAGTCGGATGGAGCCAATCGAACAATACTGAATTATTAAGGTCTTACTGTACATTCTCAGGCTGTTAATAACTATTAGATTACAGCTGCATTATACTGAGTGCTCATTTCAGCAGGAGATTAAAAAGTACATTTATAATGTTGGCTACCCTTTGGGTGGATCATAGTATTTACATACCATATGTCAGCATGAGATTACAGAATGATTTATGCTTTTTGCCTAGACCTTTCAGAAAACGGCAACTGGCTCCAGTAAACTACAAGGCTGAAACTCCGTTCCAACCAGACTTTGACAATTCAACTCTCAGAGAGTATGTGCGTATTAAAAAAATAATGAAGACTACCACCAGCAACTGGTACAATCAAACTTCATATAAAGCAGCATATGACTTGCTGTATCTCAACACGAGTAATCCATGCTGGTTTTCCTGTCAAGAGGGGCACAGAAGATGAGCCAGGGAGGTTTACTCTGCTGCAAACAAACTAGTCCTGAACTGCATGGAGAAAAAAAGTTAACAGTCATCTCACTTTCTCCAAATGCAAGCTACCGGCTGTCCCCCAAAGCCATACCCTCTCTCCACTACCAACACTCAGGTACCCCAGCTCCCTCTGTAATACGCAGAAGGCAACCAATGAATGAGAACAAGGCAAACTATTTGTACTCCTGTAGCTGTTATCTAAAAACAGTTACTGAAACGCTGTGTAGATAATGCCAGTAGTGTGCATCAAAAGACCTGAAGAGTAAGTACCTGGATGTATGCACAAACTGATTAGTCACTGAAAAGCACTAACACAGCGCAAGAAAATTCATTGTTTTGATACACTTGATTTAATAGTTCTGAAGTGGCAGTGAAGAACATTAGGATTCAACTCAACATTATCCGTTTAAAGTTGAATGGATGATATTTGAATGTGTATTTATTGCAAAGTATTTTCAAGATGACATGTCAAATGAATTGTAACACTCAGACCAACACAGAATGGTGTAAAACTTGTAAGTCTCTGCAAAGAACGCATCATCTGCATGTACGCATATACACACACAGCAGCCTGCCTTAGGTAGGTGAAGCTGCCAGGCACCAAAGGAGTGTGCTTGGTTATTGCATCACTAGGTTTGTTAAGTTCCACTGTTTCAGAAACTAGGAACAGTATGGGCAGGAGAACACTCACCAGATTGAAGATAAGGAACAACTCATTCCCAGCTACTTTGCCTTTTACTTTTTCTAAACACTTAAATCTTTGATTATGTTTCATTAAGGGAACTGGCTGCGACAGCAAAAGGAAACTATGATCTTCTATTAGAAAGGAGATTTCCAGGATTCCAGGATGATGATAGACAAAAGCAGCTGTCATGCATCAACATGATCTGCCTGCCACTTTATCTGAAGGTTTTGTCCATTAGCTGCATGCCAAAAGCCAATTACACGTGGAATACAAATGGCAAGACTAAGCAGCAGAAATACCCCTCGCTTCCCCTTCTATTTAGCGCAGGAGGCTCGCTAAACCGTAGGGACATAAGGGCTATTAAATGCTGCGGTGCAGCACAAGCCTAGGAGAATCAGCCTCATAAATATTTCAGTGGCAGCAAGAATAGCACAAGATAGAAATACCTGGTCTGTCGTCAGCCCTGTCAGGTCTAACAGGTACCCGTGCCTCCTGAAATCATCCCATTAGGGAGGGGACACTTGCAGGAGAATCAATTTCAACTGCTACCCTAAGCTGCCATCCTCTCTCCTTACACGCTAGCAACAGGAGACTTCAGAGAGGAAGGCAGTGTACAGGAAGGGCCCAGGATATATGCTTGTCCTTGAAGTGTAACGGTTTTTCCTTTTATTACAGCTCACTACTAGCCTGTGACAGGCAACCAAAGACCTTTCACCAGTAAGTGTGATAAGTCCTTTTGAGGCCAACAGGCCCCTGACTAATGAAGAGGGAAAAAACCAGGCAGAATGGTGAATTTTGGCTAGAGAAAAAACTGCAAGTGCCCTGAAAGCCATTTAAATTTGCCTCTGCTAAACACACTGGTGGTTTGGTGGTAGAGTACTAGGCTGCTGTTCTCTTCTTCCTCCTTGCTTCCACAGCTGCACATAGCACGGTTCCAAGAGCAGAGCATACAGCTCAAATATTTGAAATGATCTCCATAACTTTTAATATTTGTTTCCACAACATTCAGTTGTGATGGGTGATAACACATCCCAGCCTATTTCCCCATATGTACAAATATGGGGTACCAAAAGCACTGGGGGAGGGGGAAATTTGGTAGGTATAACCATTCTGTTACCATTCGCTGACACCAGGGAGGTGTTGTGTACCAGTCCAAGAACTCACTCCAGGAAAACTTAGGCAAAACTGGCATTCGGGGACAACATAATAGGCTTTACAGATGCCAAGTTTAAACTCCTGAAATTCAAAGAGAAAAATTCTTCATTCCAGGTCACGGGAGTAAATATACATCAACAGATCCTGGATCATATATTATCTGGACAATTACTGGTAGGAGGATGTTCTCAGCTTTTCAGGCCTGCAGTCGAGTGGAAGAATAAAAAAAAATAAAATAATCTCAGCTGAACTTAAAAAGAAAATAACAGAATATAAATCACACTTGCATCCAAGACAATTCTGTTTTGCTTCTTTAACTGCACAAATACTTTGTATTATGTTAGGCTCCAGCTACACTGATTAGAAATCCTGCTGCACCTGGGAACATGAATTCCTCCACCGAAAAACAAGGGGGTTTGTACAATGGAGTTACAACCCTGGAAGAATTGAAACAGGCCTTGAACTTGAAAGTCTCTGCTTGGGAGAAGTGAAACACAACTACATAGTAACCCCCCATTTATTCACTCACTGCTGAAGGCAAGCATGCCCTCATTTATTTATTTACTTATTTATTTACTCACCCCTTGAACCAGCTAGGCCCCAGCCCTTGGCTGTCAGAGTTTCACTGATACCACAAACCCCCCTGGTGCCTCCTACAGCTACAGGAAGGCAAGAATACTTAGTAACTATTATATATTGTTCACATTGCAAGCTCAATTCCCTCCATCCCTAGAAAATAGTAATATTGGGGGTTTTCCTTCTAAATTAACATTGGAATTTAAGTTTCATACAGTTATATCCATCCTTCTCTTCATCAGGGAATTAGGAAGAGATTTTTAACTCAAGGTGTCCCTTAGCTAGGGAGGGATGGGATGGCTCTCTCCTGGACTGCAAGGCTGACAGCAAAACCAGGCCCTCACCCCCTCCAGAAAAGAGCGAGTATGAAATTGTTCGGGTTTTTACGCTGAGAATGATCTTTACATGCAATGCTGATACAAAGGTCTCTCAATGTATTTGCCAATTTTCCAGCATTCTGTGGTATCCTCCCCTTTCCACATGCTGCACAAGTAAAATACACACCTTGCTAACTGCTCTGTCACATACAAACAATTCAACAGAAAATGCTCCTTAAACATCCTTCAACCCTCCTGTTCCTCCTCATATGACCTGCAATTTTATTTTATTTCAAGTGAGAACACAGACACTGTGCTGAACACCTCAACTACAGCATCAAACCAACAAATCCACTTCAGGCAACACCTGGTTAACCAAGAAATGTTCTGGAAGGCCTCGTAACTTTTATTTTGCATTAAAAGCTGATTATATTCACCTGCATAGCAGAAATCTACTAAACTAAATCTAAAACTACTGCTCCACCCTGATACAAACTTGTTTTTAGGAAACACAGTTAGTTTTATTTTAAGTGAAAAGGAAGCAAATTAATACCGTAGCATAGTATGTAAAAACTAATTAATTCTCAAAACATCTGGAAAAGAAATATGTAATTATTGGGTTGCTGCCAAAAGACATCAGATTCTCTGGAATACATACTAATAGTTATAAAATAAAATAATTCTAGAACATTTCCTGACACTAATAAGGCAAAATATGTCAGATGTCTTGAGGTGAATACTTGTTATTTTCCCTACATCTAAAGCAAATAAGTTGAATAGTTTAAATGTTATTTCTAAAGCATCCTTAATTTATAATTATGGAAGTGTCTGTGCTTTGCCTCTTTTCCAGAGGAAGATCTTCTATTTGCTATGCAGAAAGGAATTTAAAAGGGCATCAAAATGTTAGATTTCTTACCAAATATAAATATAACCTCATTTAATTAGAGAAACAGTTTGAGATATGTGCCTTGGAAGCAGAGAAGTACAGGGTTTTTAAAACACCAGGAAAAAAAAAAAAAAAAGAGTAACATTATAAAACCTTTAACTCAAAATCAGAACGGTTCTTTAATAATTGCAAATGAACTTTTTACAATCAATTTTTTAACTGTCTGCGCACACTTCCTGGTAAACTCTTGAGTGTCCTCTGTGAGTTACAAAGAGTAAGTTTTCTGTGTTGTACAGCTAAAAAAACCTGGACATTCTTAACAACTTGGCTTCACATCTTTTTTCTTAAAAAACAGATCACACAATAATTTAGACAGAATTTATAGCATTATAAAATCAGAATCCCCCCTCTTTAATCACTCACAAGAGCAGCCATTAAGAATACAACAGCTTTAGGAATACAAATAATGAGGATGTAAAACTATCTGTGCAAAACTGCATTATTTTTACTGTCTAAAATTTCAGGGAAGTAACACCGCCAAAAGCAGAGAGAGGATAACAAAGACAAACAGTCATGAAAGTAATGCTACCTTAGATTTTCAAACAGGAATTACATTATGAAGTAAATATTATGTAAAGAAAAAAAATCTGATGGCACCTTGAACAACAATGACAAGTGTCCTGGAAATTGCAGTTGAACAAGAATTGATAGAGGCTCATGTTAAAGTCTTTCAGGAGTAGCAACTGATTTGGGGGTATCAACTCTAGCATTTCTTTCCATGCAAAAATCTATCTTTCCAACATCTTTGCTTTGCGGGCTACTAATGCATTTAAGAATGAGCAGTCTTTTGAGGAGTGTGCTTTCTTCCATGCATCTGAAATCTTTAAAACAGCTGGATCATTGATTCCCTGGATTTCCCTACTCCAATCCATTTAACTGCAGGAGAGAAAAGCAAACTTTTATTATAAGTAATACAACGCAAGATCAGATTGTATCTTAAGATCAGATATAAACTTAAGTGCTTAAGATCTTAAGTACCACAGTCTGAAGAAAGCCACAGCATATACTATTAGTACATTAAGAAATTATAACTGCGTCTGTTACTCTCAGAGTAAGAATGCATTGGTAACTCTGAAAAGCAGAAACAGTCCTGAAGCTGCCATAATAAATAAATCATTTTCTAGATCATAGGAAAAAAAATATACATAGAAACTATCAGAAAAGTGAAGATCTGCATCATCTCTTAATTCCTAGCTTTGGATGGAATCACAGGATCATCTTTATTAGGAAGCATAAGAGAAATTTATTACTTCAGGACCACAAATATTTAATCACATTAATAGACTAGCAGTCCCACTGGAATGGGTATATATAATGGCAGCAGACTTAAACCCCTATTATAACCAATCTGAAAAAAATTAAGAAAGTTATAAAAATCTCAGCTGAACAATAACTATACTATAAGCCAAAGAAAAATTCAACTGCTAAATAGATAGATAAAAAGAAGTAAAACAATAATTACAAATATCACTAGGTACATCAGAATAAGCACAGCAACAAACAAGTTTAAAATATTTTGAGTGTCCATTAAGACACAGTGCAAGACAGGTTTCATGAAGCAGGAACAAAACAAAACAATGACAAAAAAAATCTGGTTTACTTACCAGGAACACCCAACTCCATCTCTATAAAGCGAACATAATTTTGTGCATTTACAGGCAGCTCATTAAACGTCCTTGCATTTGATATATCCGTATCCCATCCTGGGAGTGTCTCATACTGAACCTCTACTTTATTTAAGACTTCCTGGTTAGCTGAGAAGCAAACAGGAACAAAAATATTACGTCCACAAAGATTATATATTCTCTACCACTAAACACACAACTGTAATGCTTTTTATTCTTTCCTTATACAAAGAGGTTTACTCATAAGATTATACCAGCACTGAAGGTGCCCAAGTGTCCTTTTTTGTTAATATAAGCAGAGGAAAAAAAGAAAATCCGGTAATTATCAGAATCTAGACTTTAGGAATTCCAGTACTCACAACCACATGCATATATTTTGCTTAAACCACAATATTTTCAGTCCAGAAAACTTTTCAGGAAAAGTAATTCCCCAAAATGTTGTTTGGGGTTTTTTTTTATTATTTTCCCCTGAATAAATACCAAGATCCAGCTCCCCCTTCATTGGGGAATTTGATGATCTGAAAGCAAAATTCAGTAACTGTTTCAATTATATCCCAGAATAGAAGCAATAAGTATATTCCATTTTGTCCTTCACTTAGTAGCTTGCTACAATGCTGTCTGTTCATTAATTCTGAATCCTGTGATGATTCCAAGTACTGGGAAAGATGCTAGGCACAGTGCTTTGGAATCGAACCATTCCAGTAATTATCTGAACATTAGTCTTGGAACAACCCTGAGCAGCAAAACAAAAGCCTTAAGCCTGAAAATGGTCAAAATACATTGATAAAAACCAATTTTTTTATTGTGTCAGGCATCCTTGCCTTCCTGAAAAAGACAGGGTTCTGCCAAAGGCAGTGCAATTAATGATCTGAGACACGGAGCCTACACAACAAACCACTCCTCTAAAGACCACCAGTCAACCCAGGAGAGGGGGTTAGGTGCAAGAGGCACAGCAGAGGTGCAAATACAAAACCATTCTTAATCCCCTTCCAACGTGGGTGTAGCAAACCAATTCAGGCTCAGCATACTGCATAATTTTTCCTGGTGCAGGTAAGAGTTCAACAGCAGCAATGTCATAAGGACAGCCTTTACGAACTAGGCATTTTGAGAAAGGGTGAAATTGGACTATACTGACTTCAAAGCCTACAACAGCAAAGAAACGCAGAATTTTTGGATCGAGATGTTCACAGGTTAAGGCAAATAATCCTGAATCAATACTTTTTTTAATCAGGATAAACAGACAGGCATATTAAGGATGTTGGGTTGCAGAGGCTAAGGATAAGCATTTTCTTTAATGTCATCATCAGCAACAACTACGTGTTTTCTGCTGTCCCGGTGACCTCCAGAATAGAATAACTATATTCAAAGGACAAAACCACAAACTAATCTCCGTGTAGCACAGATGGTCTAGAGTATGATGCCAGCCTCCCTCTTTCTGAAGAGGGAATGTGATTGAACATCTAATCTTGGAGGTCCACAAGCATTTTTACTTTGAAGCCTCTCTGATAAGGCTAGGTGGGAGAAAACTGAAAGCGCTTAGAATTGAATGGTCTAAGTTTGTCTACAATCTTCCATTACTCTGTATTAGTTCAATTCCTTACTTTCCAAAAAGAGAGGAAGAAAAAGAAGGGATACATTTCTTGATGTTTCAAATTATTCTCTCATTTTACTCCAGCAGGTGTAATAAAAGATGCTGTGTGGTAAAGACAAGCGATAAACTGAGTTCAGTGTAATAACACATGCAGTCACCACTGATCTATCTTTTAAGCTTTCTGCAGTATTCCTTATTAACAGCTGAATTAAGATAACAGAGAAAACAGATATATAATGATATCTGACAGTCTGGTACTATAATTTGGAGAGGGAAAAATGTGATGTTACTTCCAGCTGAAAACAAATAGCTGAAATTTGGGATCTTGACATCATTGTAAGAGAAAGATCTTCCAGCAACTTCCAGAAACTGAACATAAAAACAGTCATATAGATCAGACCAAAGATGCACCAAGCACAGTGGGGCCTAGCTTCTTGATTTACAGTAGGCAGCCAGGGAAAGAGCACAAGATAAAAAAACAAAAAACCAACAAGCAAGCCAGAAGTAAAGCTTCTCCAAAATAATCTCCCCGTTCCCTAAGGATCGTGTTTTCAAAGTCTCCTGAGCTAGAGGTTGTGTCTGTCTGTGCTGAGATCAACTGATGCCTGAACTTGGACAGAGGACGTTAGGCTTTCACATTCCTTTTAAACTGATAAGCTCAGAGCCAGCAGGGAATTCTATCCTTCTTTCATAAACTCCTACGACTAAACAGAAATGGAGATACTGGCCAGCTCCACAGCAAAAGACTACAGCCTCAACATTACCAACTCAAGTCTGCTATAAATTTACAAGACATTTTCAGTTCTTCCAGGAGATGAAGAAATGCCCACAGAAATCTAAGCTAAAAAAACCTGAGACTCGTATGATTCTCTGATCCAGGTGGAAAAAGGAACAATATATGAAATTTGGCACTTTTTTCCCCAAGATGGTGGGCACTGTGTGTGTTTCTAAATTAGAGACAGTCATTTCACAAGAAGGATAAATCACTAACATCTCCAAGAGAAGGGAAGGGAGAGAGAAAGAAATACCCTGCCAGCGAGAGACTGCCAGACTAGATCTCTTCTAAATTAAATTCAAAATGTCGAAGTGGCAAGTTTAAAACAAACAAACAAAAAAATTATACAAGTGCACAGAATGCAGAGATGTAGACAGCAGAAATAATCTAATGGTCTGCAAAACACAAAGTGGGAAGAGTTACCTTTTGTTTTTTATGCCAGGGGTAGGGGTATAAGTAACCTGAAGCATATGTGCTGAAAATCCTGCCAAATGTTGAGGAGTATAGCAGAGAGAGAGGTGTGGAACACAGAGGCACCGAGAGAGACAACATCTTCCAGCTTACCAGAAGTTCATCTCAAACTCTTTCCTGACACTTAAGGAAGACAGCATGTCAACAGCAAAGACACCAGTTTCTACTAGATTTCTACTAGAATTCTTAATTGTTCATACAGTAAAGAAAAATACAGTCCAGCAGGTGAGCCACGTTGTGCTGCTCTGACCAAAGGTAAGCTACCTGTCACCTGGGCATATAAAGGGAGCAAAGCCTGCCCAAAGGAATTTTATTAACATTCTGGTCCCATCTGAGAGACACAATAAATGAGGGGCCAGGAAAGAAGTAATCACTGAGGTCTTAAACACTGGAAAACACGGCCACTTGTTTTTGTCATCTTTAGTGATGGACTGCCAAAGAAGGTCCTCCTGGCTTGAGCACCACAGTCCAAACAGCCCCCAGGTTAGATGACAGGGCTACAGATAAAGCATCTGAGTACTCTCTGTTCAAGATGCAATCTGCATTATGTTCAGAAGCCATCTGAAGTACACACAAATTTCCTTAATAGTTTGAGAAGGGCATCAGTCAGGGAATACCTGAGTCTTCTAAAGGGAAAAGCATTCCCTGGTTTGGCAAAAACCTGAATAAAAGTACATGCCATGTCATTCGGTATGCATTCAGACTGTAACTGGCACTTTTGTTGGAAGATATTGAAGGACAAACTTTAGAGAACTCCCCCAAGCACATGGAGAAACAGATTTTTTTGTTAATGCCTTATGAATTTCTCTAACAGCTATGTGCTATTTTCAGGGACTACTGGCAGATCATCACTTATTTCTTCACACACAATTAAATCTTTATACTACATAAATCCTGCTGTGAGTTGCATCTGATTACTACAGTTGATCTCCTCAACCACAAAAAGTTCTCTGCTGATGATATCATATGGAAAATTGTAACCTATGACCAGCCTCAAACCCTGAGGTAGTAATTAAAATGGAAACAGGTATCCATGCGCACATTAGAAAAATCAGAAATCCTGATCTTTAGTACTGGTTAATGTTCTTCCTTTTTCTGGAGTATTTCTACTATAGCAAACTGAAAAAAGATGAAAAAAATGTTTTGTGCTATCTGAATAGTTTTAACAGGCAGGTACATTTTTCAGGTAAAACATATTGCTAAAACAACCACTATTCTCCTCAGGAGCTGTAGTTTCTATCATGCTAAGCTGACGTATGATGGTCCTACATTAGAAAATAGTTTTGCTTTCACCTAAACTAATTGCTCGTTCCCTCCCCTCACCCCTCCTTTTCCCTGTTTTCCATTGCGTAGGTCTAACAGGTTTTTGGCTGCTCTGTGCTCTGTTCAGGGACCTGAACTGTTAGGAAAAATATACAGGGAGGGAAAAACCTGACTTTTTTGAAAAACGGTATCCATTCTCTCATGTGGTTCAAAGACTGGGGGTTTAGTGTGAAGCAAGCTTCCAATTTAGCTTGAACGTAATGCAGGCTGTATTAAAGGAAAGGGATAAAGCAGGAACAACATCCACATTTAAGAAGCTTTATATAGCATTTTGCATTTTTCTAGTAGACAAATGACAGTGCTTTGTACAGGTGTCTTTAGGGTGCAGGTACAGGTACGGCACAGGGTGCCTCTGGTACACCTGGGAAGACATTAATGGCTTGATGTTGAAGTAACACATTCCTGTCATAAATTTTACAGGTCAAATGCATTTTGGCATCAGATAACATTTCACGAAAATCTGAAATTGTTAAACAAGCAGTCTTACCAGGAAAATGAGGTATGATTTCACCATCTAGTTTGTATGCAACACCAACTTTGATTTCTGGAAATACATCCAAGATATCCAATTTGGTAAGCGCCAATCTATAAAGAAACATTACTCTGGTTAAACAAGTTCAACAACTCTCATCAATTTGTAAAAATACCAAAAGGAAAATTGATTCCTGCACATTGCAATTAACTGTCTTTCCTTACAGAAATAGCTCATATGGCACCAATCTATTTAAATGGTGTGACTTAAAAAAAAAAAAAAAAAAAAAAAAAAAAACTTAAACCAGCCTTTTTGTTCCATCCTTAAGATCCAGTACTATAAGAAGATGTATTATCCAATTAAAGTGACTGGTCTATAGCTTTAAGTGTTAGACTTTTAATTGGTCAGGGTGGTGCTGCCAAGATACTTTATGGCCATACATTTGAGACTGTTTCATAGCATGATGCCTGTTGCTGTCTGTTCCTGTCCTCTGCCAAACATTCCTGTCCTACAGTGAAGGCAGGAAAATAATCAAACACTGGTTCTATAAATACCTGGCTGCATCCTATTTTAAATAAAACACACAAGTGACAAGAAAACCAAGAAAATTTAAGTCAGGCATGTATACACAGTTTGACCTACTAGAAATTTTATATCAGTTTTGTTTCAGACACCTATTTTCATTTTGATTAAAATCCCAAAGCCATATCCAAATTTTCTACATTTACAGATAATGCTGAAGATACTGATGGGCTCCCATCTGTATTAAAACAAAACCAAACCCCTTAAACTGTATCAGAACTTAAGACCCTTTTAATGCATTTGATTTGGTTGGGGTTTGGTGGGCTGGCAGTGGCTAGGGTAGCTTGAAGTATCAAGTACTAAGATACTTAAGTGCTTCTTAGATCATTTTTAAATGAGAAATAACAATGCGCTACAAGTAAAGGACAGAAAAATTTATGAGTATCACAAAGTGTCAAATATAAAACCACTTAATGCTAGGAAAAAAAAATAAGGGACAGCTGATTTATTAAAATTCCAAAACAATCAACAAATCAATAATAGTCTGAATGTCACTAATGAGTATATGTACAATTTACAGTAATCTGTAGCATTTCATGATTTTACATCAAGCTGCCAGCAAGCTGTCAAAATAACTCACGCAGTAAATCCATTAATCATGTAGGCATATCGGAGTAACACAAGGTCCAGCCAGCCACATCTTCTCTTTCTACCAGTAGTAACACCAAACTCTTTACCTCTCGTTTGCAGCAATTCTCCAATTTCCTAACAAAAAGTAATACAATTACATAAGCCTTTTTATTATTATTTGCAATACATGATGCAGCTGTACACCTAACATTTTACAATATCATAAATTACTTAAAAGTTCTTCCCCCAGTTTTTTACAAAGTTGCCCATTGGGATGAAAACAGAAATACAAAACGCCATTTCTAATTCAAGAGAACGCTATTTGTGCAAATCCCTCAAACTTTGTTCCTGCTCTAGCCTTCTATTCCATAGGAAGGTCTGAGAATCTGCTGAAGTTGGCAGTCATTTAAGCTCAGTCTAGAACCAGAAGAATGAGACATCCAAACGCACCATCATCTACTTGCACTTAACCAGTACGCTGATTGACTGACCCGCCGAGTTGTTTCACCCAGTTACAGGTCACACCTAGGGCTGATGATACTCACGTTATTTTGTTCCGTAGGAAAGGCACCAATTCCAACTCTTGTTGTATATGCTTTCACAACTCCATACACCTCCCCAACATTCTGTGGTGGCATGCCCAGACCTGTACACACACCTCCAACTGTGCAGTTTGATGAAGTCACAAAAGGATATGTGCCTATTGAAAAAATTGGGTTTAAATACTTAGTAAAACACTGGTTGTAAACTACTTGAAAGAAATATCTAACCTGGTGAGGAACAGTACTTGCATTGCACTTACCTAGGTTTTACAACACTAAAAAAACCCAATCCAAAACCACAATAAATGTATTTTGCAGTCAAGGACATACTTAATGAACTTGTAGCTTTGTATGTACATTGTCTGATCCTTCTTTATTGAAAAAGGTAAAAAAACTTACCGCTTATTTCAACTGGTACAGAGGCAGAAGTTGAGTACATAACAATGCTGAATGATTGTAACAAGTCAAAAATTGGAATAAGACACCAGAAAACCATGCCTTGCTATCATAGAAAATATATTCACTAATAGGACAATGTGAAAATTTTAAGGGAAACTCTTAAAAAAAAATGGTATCAAAAGGTTGGAAAATACAGGATTACCATTTTTTATTTTGGGAGAAAAAATAAAATACAAGCTCTACGCACTGGGAAGCATATTCTAAAGATAAGAAACTGCAAAGAAATGTAGAATTCTGGAAAAAATGATTTTGTGTACATAATCAGATGAAAAAAATTACTTCCATCATCAAAGAAAATTAAAGAATAAAAAGACTTATAGCCTAGCTTCTTAGTAGTGAGAGTTCTTCTCTAGTTAAATATTCACCTCTCATCTAAAAAGCATCCTGGACAGCAAAGATAAAATAGTTAAACTTCTCAAAATCCCTAGGTTTATACTTCTTTTTTAAAAAAAAAGTAACAGTAGATGAAACGGAGCATGCTAGTCCTTAGTTGATTTGTATTCTGAACAAATTCAGCCACAGAGTAACTACATATAAGTGAGAGACTTTTACCTACACTTCAGGCTTTCCCCCCCTTCCCCTTTTGGTATAAGAGTCAGATGGGTAAGAGAGGAACAACCAAGAAAACAATACAGACAACTTCTGAAAGTCAAAGTCCTTCACAGTTCGGTGAGGTTTTGCAGACCAGCCTGTATCTCTAGCTTCTTTTGCTTAACTCACATTTCCCAAGAGAAGACATGGGCTTACAGGTGATACATAACCGCACTCTGCAAGCACTGATTAGTCTTCATCTTTCTTAGGACAGAGTAGTTGAGCTTTTCTTTGCCGACAGGTAAATACAGCTCACGGATTTCACAGAGTCAATGAGACAATTTTTACTCATTTTCATCTCCCAGCCTGGTATATTGACACTGGTTTATCCTCACTCAGTATTTAAAAAGACCACACACCTACACCCCCACCCCCCAACATACACACAGGCCAGCTTCATTACAGGCTCTAGAAAAGCGGGATGGACTGCAAGGCTGGGGATTTACCATCCTCACTGCCAACAGACACACATTAATAAAACTCACACCGCCATATGAAGACTTCTGTGCACAAAGGCACAGAAAATAGCCTCATTCAGAATGCCCAATAACCACTGTCAAATCTTTTTTACCACACCTTGTCTGTTGTGAACCCAAGTGTCCAATCCACCGATGGTATCTACCTAAGGAGAGCAGATACTCACTCTCTCTCTCTGGGTCTCACAGCACAGGCAGGAGAAAACTGTACATATTATAGATGTACCTGAGGAGTTCCAGACCGTTTGCATTTCCTGTACTTTATGAAACCTAAAATCCTCCCTACTTACAAAAAAACAACCCCCCCTAAGGTCTTCTACAAATATCTCAGTTTTGCATCAAACATTTCTCTATAACAAGCATATTTGGAGACTTCTTTCCTCTTTTTTTTTTTTTTTTTTGACTTGTTATAGAAGGAAGTTTCTTCCAATATTCAGATTAACACAGGAGAATTTGGTGCTTACACTTACAGTGATTAGTCTCAGGCATACCTTCCTCTTAAAAGAAGAGGTTTTCAAACTCAGCATGTTTGAAAATGCCCCAATATCAGAATTCATCAGTCAAGAGCAGAGCATGTGCCAATTTTATGTTTGTTTGACAATAGTCATTACAGGCTTCAATTTCAGGCTTAAGCATCTTTTCAACAACAAAAATGATGCACTTATAAGGCTAGTGAGACTGAAGAAAAATGTGACAAAATGCAGAAGCCAATCATATAGATCACTTACGCCTATACGTAGGTATAACAATTTACAATAAAATAAACATAATAATCTCATTTAAAAAGCTGCTTCTATCAAAAAGCTACTGATTTTATTAGCAAAATTACAGTGTTTTAAGAATAACTGCACCATTTATAATTTCAAATTGATGGAGATCATCTTTTCACTCGTGCCTCATTAGCAATCCCAATCACCAACATCTTTCCTTCCATCAGGAAACAATGGAAAACTCAGTGTTATATAAAGGGTTTGGGGGGGAGGAAGGCAAGCTGACTCTCTGAAAGTCAACAAGTATTTTGCATATTTACCTTGTCTCTGAAAGCTCTCCATTTTTCTTCTTAAGTGTTTTCCAGATATATATACAACTGTGAGTTATTCCATATGAAATTTATAGACATTGAAGTAAAACTACACACTACTGAAGAAGAGTCACCTGATCCATACTTTCATTCAGACAATGAATCTTAGCAGAGTCTAAAGCTTTTCAAAAGAATGTAATTATAAACTTCCCCCTCCCCCAATTATTTGCTAGTCATAGAGAGCACTGCTCTTCCAAAACACAAAACATTTCTGCCACTGGAACAGCTAAGCACAGAAGACTATGTTTAGTGTTCCTCTTTCACAACATAAGTAGATAGTGATATGTGTCTCAAAAAGGTTATACATACCAAAATCTATGTCCAGCAGTGCTGCATTTGCGCCTTCTACTAAGATCTTCTTTGGTGGTCCGTGTAAAGCTTCATACATGAAATAAACACCATCCCTTACCATCGGTTTTATTTTTTCCATGCAGCCCTGAATAATACAAAAGATTATTGTATAGTATAATTTCATTATGATAAAGCCAGCCACAGTACACACGTGCTAGTGCTCCCTCACAACAATATTCTCATTCCTTTTGAAAAGGAAAAGCAAACACACAAAAAATGCTAAATATGGCATAATATGTGAACAAGGGAAGGAAGGAAGAACATTAGACATGTATGCTCTTCCTATGAGGAAAGAAAGAAAAAAGAAAAAAAAAAAAAAGGAAAAAAAGGAAAAAACCCAACAAAGAAATAAAACCCAGACTTCTGAAATGCTTTAGGAATATTCATGCTTGAGTATAATCACAATACTTTACTGTATTCAGTATTTCATTTCCAAGTGTTCAAAATTTCTCCCCCAAAACCAGCACATGGGGAGTTCTACTCCTGGCCATCTGAAGCCAACAAATGCACACAATTGTGAAGCAGCATTAATTTGTGATATATACACAGATATGTTCGTAAGCAGAAGTTAAAAATCATTTATTGGAATTAAGGGCCAAGCACCTAAGTGCCGCCAAGCAGCCGGATGTGAGGAGCCAGTGATGTTCAGATTAACACTTGGTACACAGCTTTTTTCCCTGTGAGAACATATGGAAGTTCTTATTCTAATGATTCACTTCACATTAAATATAATGCTTTGTCTTTCAGAATTTAATCAGGTGCATTAGCATAAACCAAACATTATGTACAAGTAATTCTCCTCAAGCTACAAATAAATGTTGTTTCCACCCTAACAATGAGTTTCAGATATTGTGTAATCCTAATGTGTACTAAGTAAAATATAAAGCATTATAAACCCCTCAAGAATAACTGATTTTTCAGTCTATGTATTGATAAAAATACTACAACTCAACATGTAACAGATACTAAAGTAAGACAATCAGAAGTGCTAAGAACACCCATATACTCCATTCTAGAGCTGGTAAATTGAATTTAGTGGCAACTAAAGATACAAGAAGGATGATTTCTTTGGCCTGATTTTCTGAAAGAACTAAACATGTAACTGCACACCCTCCCCTGTTCCACACATACCTCAATGGTTTTAAAATATTTGTCAGATTTGGTTGAAGTTTTCTAAGCAGTAAGAAAAAAAAAATAATATATGTATCTCCTACAGTTAAGTTACTATAAAATGCATGAACAAAAAAGCTGGGTAAGGGTAGGACACCTGACAATTTTTTCAAGTAAGAACCCTGGGGTGCACTGCAAAAATTGCACTACTAGGCATTAGAGAATTAATACTAAGAAATCTCACAACTGTCCCAATTGCAGGGAAAACATCATATCAGAATTCATAATTAATCACAAGACTAGTTTGCTGGCAATCAGGCTTCGTTAATTCTACTGCCATCAACTTACAATTTTCCATGTTGTTAGACAGTGGGGTTTCTCTCCTTTAAGGCTTGTTACTTAGAATAATGATTTACTTCAGTTCTTAAGTTTTGACACAAGGAATTAATATTCTACTTTACAATGAAAAACACCTTACCCAATTACAGTTCTGGGTTCTTTATTTCTAGTTGGTACGTTTGAGCAAGCAGAAGTCAAATACAATTCTCCCCATAATAAGCCGGTTCCTTAAAGTTTACAATATTTCTCTTGAAACAAAGTTTTGAAATGTTGCATAAAGTGGGGTCAAAAGTGCCTTTAAGGATTCGAGTAGACTCTTTAAAAGTGATACATACCAACTTCCCGTGATATGTACTGTGCTTTAACTCCTCACACAAGCATCAGTCACCAAGAGATTTATGTACCAGTAGCTGCACACAGTGATTGTATCATTTAACAGACAGAAGCAGGCTTACCTTGAGCTTTTTCAATTCCCCTTCAATATCTATCTCTAAGGTAGGATATATCGCCTTGTACTGATTGGCTAACACTTTGAACCTGGAAGGCAAAAATGCTTCACTAAGGTTTTTGTTTTCCTCCTCAAGCCCCCACCAACCTTGGGTTTTACTAGCTATGTAGCTGCAGAAGCTACCAGATACGCAGGTAATTAAACAGTCTTAAAGAATAAACTATTTTAGTAATTAGAAATAGATAATTTAATTACAAAGTTATTTTCATATTTTAAAATAATTTTTCCTTTTAAAAGTAACAGCAACCAGATATAATTGCTTACACAGGGTACTACCCAGAAACAGAAAACTAGGCTTACAACTGTGCATTAAAAAACAGAAATTACCTCTCAGAAAATTCATCAAAATCAGAAACAAGATCACACATTCTGAGTCCACTTCGAGCTGCTTTTGAAGAATATACTGGACCAATTCCTTTTTTGGTAGTTCCCAAACTTTCAAGAGATAACAACAGGAGTTATTCTTGATATAAAACACAGGTGTTTTTTCTTTAAAGCAAATACATCCTTAGCATAAAATGAAATGCTGTTATTTTAGAACATTGTTTTAATTTAGACCCTTGTTTTAAGCATTGAAAACACAAGATAGTTTTAGTATGCAACTTAGTTTCAGAATATTATTGTTTATAGACATTAATACATTTATCTGCTACATACTTCTGTTTTTAAACCAGTAACTTTTCATACTTTAGTGAACTCTTACACATTTATTTGTAAACAATTCTCAACTTCTACACTTAAGGAACTGAATGCCAAGACAGCATCCTTCAGTATTATGAATTAAGACTAACTAAACACCTTCCTAAAAAATTGTCCTGAAGACCTAAAGAAAGTCCTCCATAAAGCAAAATTCAAAACAATAATATCGGAAAAAACCAAATTCTTCCAATTACATTCAATACTGAGTAATCTCAGGGAGTGATGTTTGCCTCCAGTCTGAAAAGAAAGACATTCTAATTAACTTTGCATCACATATTATCATTTAACCAGACCAGGACACTGTGGCTTAAACAACTTACTCCAGCCTCCACCCCAGTTCATACCCTCCACAGAGAAAGTTTTTAGTGAAGAATTGGTTTCCATTTATTTTGTTTCATTAAGACATGCCAATTCAAAAAAGAGTTAAGCTGCCAGAAGACTGTATTTATAGAAGTCAAAACAACTGTATAAGCATAATAATAATACTATATTAGATCACCTTTTCTATAACCTTTCTGCAAAGGAAGCTACATGAGCGTTACTTGTGACTGGTTTTGAGCTACATTTGAACAGATAAAAGCACTCAGTTAAAATAAAAAATAAACTTACTATTTATAATTATCAACTTTGAACTGTTAAACAGAAGAATTTTAATACCAAATATGCTATGCAGTCAAATCTCCAGTTAAGACATGCTAGCAGGCTATTTCAATGTCTCATCCCACCCCAAGCAAACAAGAGACATGTCTTTGGATAATATGTTTACGACAGGCTGTAGTACTCCCCCCTTAACAGTCACTTAAATAGCCTCAGAATTTAGGAAGAAAGAGATAGCTTAGTACTTTCAACCCATCAGCAGTTTTAACAAACTTCAAAACTGTATGATCGTTGCCAAATTTCAAGAACCTCAAAGAAAGGAATACAGCACTTTTAAGAGTGACTTAAGTTTTTCAGCTTTCATTGCAATTTTGTTTTCCGAGTTTCTTTAAAACTAATTAATTGGAGAGACCTGGTTATTTCTTCATTGGGTTTTCCTTTACAATCTTTAATACTAACTAGTAGCATGGTCCCTTCTCACAAGTAGCTGTGTGACCAACAGTTTTTAATTGCAAATATTGTCATATAGCAGTTTTAGCTTGCCCTCCATAAACATTCAAGAATAGCTGATATACATATACTGGCTCAAAAAAAAGTATACTGTTCCAAATATATATATATATATGTATGTATGCATGTTCTTCCTGTTTACTTTTTAATACCTGAAATAACAGGTAACAAGACAGCTGGTACAGGACAGTCAAATACAAAAATGACCCACTGCAAAAATAACTGACAAATTACCACTCAGTAGCAACCTGTGTGAAGCAAGATATGCCATTATCAGACATCCCCTTCAAAGGTTATTGCCATGGATACCTTTTACAGGTCTCAGTAAGGAAGACTGAGTTACTTTTCATCTACATAGACAAACTTCCAAGAAGAGAGATTAAGTTTACTGGTATCTCAGAAGTCTATAGTGCTGCATTACTGTCCCAGCTGCAGATATGTCATGGTTAATTCTGCCAGCTTTCTTCCCATCCCCAAGAACCGGTGAGCTACTTGGAAATCACAAGTTAGAAACATGGCAGCTAGTTTCTAGAAGTTTCAAAAGCTTCAGAAAGTCAGTAGCAGCATGTAGTAGACAATGTGAGCATTTACATACACCTCTGACAACAAAGCCTCGTGAGATACCAAACCAGTCATATCAGACATTTAAGTTACTTGGAGATGACAAAGGGTCAATCTTTGTAAACAGAAATATATTATTACAGAAACAAATACCTCCAGTAAACAAAACATTAGGAAGCAGGAACCTTTTTTATAAAGCAAATTAAGAACTAGGAACTTTTTCATAAGGCAAAATATCAAGATACAACCCTTTCATTAAGAATATAATCTTTTGCTAGCCACTGGAGGACAAAAGTCTAGGAAATGATCCCTGCATATTCCACATTAAAGAGTTATCAGGATAAATAATACTTTTTTTAACTTGATGACAAATAACAGAAATCTAATGTATTGTCATATGTTTGTACTAAGCTATTCGATGTTTGACAAAATAAAACTACTTACTTTTTTCCTGCTTGTTCTTGCCTCTGTTGTTCTTGGATGCCATCAGCAGCTTGGTGGAAATCAAATACTATGAAAATAAAAACAATAAATACAAAATTTGTGAGATACAAATTACCATATCAGTAACAATTTCTTCAAATCAGTTCTAGCCCTGTTTATCAATGTGGAAAACAAAAACATACACACTGGAGAGAAATAAAATGACAACGTTTTTTCTCCTCTTACATTTTTTTTCACAGGGAAGAGATCTAAGATTTTTCAGGAACTATTTTTTTTAAATTGTTTATTTTGTAGACTACTTGCAGACTGTCTATGTACCTCCCACAGAATAACTAAGCCATTTCAGCTTTGTAGTGGTCCAAAAGAATGTATGGAGGTCAACAAAGAAAACATGTAGTTGAAAAAATTACGGAAAACAGATTATAATAAAAAAAATGTCACATGCTGAACTTTAAGATGGGAACTTTCAGTAAACATTCTCAAGCTTTCTTCAACCATTTTATGTTTTAGACAACATCAATTAAAACATATTTGGAAATATAAGAGCTGCCACCAATGTCTGTTATATAAACAGAAAACATCTTCACAAGCATTTTTTTTAAGGCATTGCATACTATTAATGACAAAGATTATTCAAAGTATTCCTTGCAAAAAACCTTTGACATAAAAGAAAAAAAAATACCTGACAAGACTCCTCAAATACAAACAGTGGGGCAACAGTTTGCAGGTTAACAGAAGCCAGCTTATTTTTCTTAAATATTACATTCTGAAAGTTAAACAACTAATCTATCCATCACACAGGAAAGACCAAAAACTTGCAAGAAACAGACTCATTTAATAAGTACTCTAGTCCCTCTAGAACAAGAGTGGTTTTCCTTGTTTGCCTTACCAATTTATTTTTCTGTTTATTTCCACACATCCCCATAATTTAAAGGATTAGATTATCCCCAGCAGCTTGAACCCATTTTTGGTTGATCTTTTGTTAGACTAATCATTCACAGACTGCCAATACCCATTTTAGCGGAGGCATATTTATCAGGGCAACAGATCTCCAGACTGTTATCAAAGCTTTCTAACAGAAGCATTCTGAAAGTTCATTTCTGTTAAGAGGCTGAATGGTTATGGGTGACAGTAACTGGTCCTTCTTTACTCAGGACCTGTTTAGCTATGAAAACTTCAAAGTATTGCCATTGCAATATAATAATTGCAAAACAGCTTTTCTAATAATCCCAGTAATTTCCAAGTAATTCACCTACCGTGATTCTATTCTCAAAAAGGATTTCAGTTAACTTAAGAACAGTTACTCAGCTATTTCAAACTCAGCACTTACTCCAAAGCAAAGAAGTATTTATGCTGAAATAACATAATCCAGATTGGTAAAAAAAACCCAAAAAACCAAACCCAAGAAGCAAAATCAAAAGCAAATTCTTTTTTCCGGTGTTGCAAGCTTTTATCTGATCGAAGGCCTGAAAGTCTGCATCTTCAGGAAATGACTACCAGAGCAGCAATAAACCGCATGTATTAGGAAATGCGCTATGTAACCATTATGTTACAGTATCTACAGATCTAATTTAAAGGATGAATTTACATAATGAAGATATCCTAGAAGTGACACAGGAAAAGCCTCTGAAGCTCTGTGTTGGTGGTTTGGACTCAAGACTATTTTACTTGAGGCTCTGAACTGCAGAGTTGCCTGGAACATCAGCTGGATCAACGCTTGACTGCCGAGCTTCCCGGGAGAGTGCAGCCGTTCTCTCCACCCTGACGGAGCCCTTCCCAAGAATTCTCCTTCCCAAAGTACACGGCAATTTACTTGGTAGGGAGCCTGTCAGTTTGGAAGTCACACCCCATCACACGGTTTCCCAGCAGAGAAGTTTCTGTAAGCAACACTGCTTTTACACCAAAGGGGGAAATGAATTCTTCAGTTAATTAACTTCTGGACTGCTTTTGACTGCTTTGCAACTCTCACCTTAGGCTTGGAAAGTGAACCCGCTTTCCTGACTAGGTTATGCTGAAGGAATAGGATTAAAGAGGCCCTAGAATAGAAACCTGGGAAGGTCCTGAGTGGTGAACGATTTTTTTCTAGAATCTTCAATAAACCAAAGCAGCATATGGAGACTTAATCCAAAGAAAAGTACATGTCTATATAAAGAGGTGGCTAAAAATTGTAACTTTTACTGCTATGGAAAGTTCAGAGAAAACAAAGATTAACAAAAAAAAAAAAACCCCAAAAACAAAAACAAACCACAAACAGGAACTTACCAATATGAGCCCTGTCAGAAATTATTAGTCTTTTTTCCCAGCCTTCTAGCCCTTAAAAGACAAAATGAAATAATTATGTAGTATATAGCATTTTTATCTTCTGATGTATAAATACTTTTCATGTTTAGTCTTCAATCAATTTAAAGATTGAACAATTATGTGCCAGAGGTAAAAAGTAGATTTCAATAATTAAAACTTGGCATCAGTCTATAAGCTGAGAAAGTCAGGCTTATTTTGTGGAAGAATTCTAGCTATTCTACTAGTTCCTCAATTCCAGCAATCGATTAGTAGCTTTTTGTTTTTGAATAACCTAGACCACTGCTTTACCTCACTTATAGTAGACCACTGCCAAGCATGGCCGTAGACATCAAGTATCCAAAAACTGAGTTCAGAGTCAAGAAGTGATTACCACAGCATTTGCTTATTAACGCATATCAAACTGTACATTAATATTCTAAGAGGTAAGATGACTATGAGCAGATAACATGCTTCAACAAATTGTTTAACTTCTTAAATTCACTATTCAAGCAAAGAAAAATGTCTGCAGATAATTCATATTTGGAACGTGTTGTCTTCTGAAACTGTAGGGACTCCTTTTGTCTGTCTTCCCATGAGGGCCCTGGGACTTCTAGTGAGACTCCTGTCAGAAACCAGCAGCTAAATGGATTTCTGGAAAAAAACATTGTATATAACTGCTACAAAGGCATCCTCTATCTAAATCTTCTGAGGTGGGTGTCATGAACTATTTTAGGAGTAGTATCTTAAAATTTTCTCACCTTTTCCTTTCTTTAAGTTTTTTTCAGCTTCTTCAAAGAGTCCTGGCAAATGAATTACAACGCCATTTCCTGAAGAAAACCATTACACAAAAGTTAATTATGTTAGGCGTGAAAAAAAATATTCCAAACAGTTCAAAGACACTTCATGTTTTGTATGCAGAGTATTTTATTTAAGTTTTTAAACTTTCAAGACACTGCAATTTTTATTCTTAGGAATCTGTCTGTAAAAGACTAATTTACACCTAAAGTATGCATTTCTAACTACAGGCATTGACTCTTTTTACTAAACTCAACAAACTTTCCATTTAGATCAGCACAAACAGTAACAGCACTGTGGGACAGTCCAGAATGCAACTTCCTCTTCCTGGTGCTTAAAATTAACTTCCCTTTGTACTTCATTTTAATAACCCTATTGTTTTTTAAAAGCATAGTGCATTTCTTATCACCATTACAGACTAGCAAAAAAAACAGGGGGAAAAAGCTCTACCAAAAACAAGCTCACTTTCCCACAGCTGTCACATTGCTCAGAAGAAGACTAACACCTCATGCAGTTAACTGGCATCACTGATTACCTAAGGAGCCGTTTCATATCACAAAACTAAACCATCTTAAGGTCATACCAAACTCAGTAAATCAGTACATCCAAAGCTATTGGCATGATAACATCTAGCTAAAGAATGGAGGGACCTGACATCTGCAACTATTTGCATATCCCCTAATTTCACATAAATAAAAGTAATTAAACACCAAAATACAAAAGACTCCTTCACTATAACCTTCACAGTACAGTCCTAATCAATAGTAATAATCTATCATAACACTCCAACCATTTTGCCCTTGCCTTACCTCCTCACCCCACCCCAATCTATAAACCCTTTCAGTAGAATCCTAAGCCAGATTTTTTTTTTCCCCAAAAAGAGTTTTTGAACACAAGGCAGACCTAAAAGAACCTAGAACAAACTTCAGAACAGATGAGACCAAGAGATGGCAGCTACAGACAAAGAATTTGTAAAAAGCCCTCTCCTGCTCACTGTATTTTTAAAGGATGGAGACTTTCCTATTCAGCTCTGAGTCCACCAAATAAAACATGGCAAATGGGCATCCTTTTTTACTGTTTTTAAGCAGTGAGCTTTTAAAGAAACATAATACACTAACACATCAAGAGAGAATAGTAGAATCAGCCACAGCCCTCAAAACTAGAAGCAATTAACATCCCAACCTCCCCTTCATCAGAGGCAATCTATTCCCACACCCATTGGCTCGATTTCTGTAGAAGTACTAGGCCAGGCAAGTTGACCCAAAACTATCCCACTACCAAGACACAACATAACAGCAGAAAAGAGGCAATTAACCACCAATTTCCATCAAGTAAAGAGTTAATGCTGACTGCAAGCATAGAGTCACTACAAGCTGGACCCAAGAATTCAGCAAGTACTGTTTATGAATCAAGTAACTAGCAAGCTCTTTAGTTGTTACATGTCAATGACCACTTGTCTTGTCTTGGCACATACCAAGCTGAGAGGCAAGACTACAGGCTCAGAGCAGTCACATATCAAGGAAGAAGTGACAGGAAGAGCAGGGCAGTGAAGTCCTGATTTGGAGAAGAGCACTAAGTCAGGGGCAGGAGTTCTGGGTATCAGAAAAGCAGGATGAAAGTGCTCATCGGTCAAGTTTGTGGAACAGCACACAAGCACATGCATAGTTATAACACTGTGTGGACATGTTTTATATGTACCTTCATTTTTAGAAGGAAATTTTCAGGGCTACACAGCATTATTAAGTAGGCTGGTCATACAAGCAATCCAAAGAAAAAAACCCATAGGATTGCAAACAGGATTCCAAGAGAGGGCAGGGGATAAGTAGGCTTGTAGGGACAACAGACAGGACAATCTAAAGCCCCTTTCAGGAAGCAAACAGATCACAGATCCTGACATAGCCCTGCCACTGCCCTAAACCACCTAATGTACTCTCAGGAGAGGACTTCTTGGTAAGAACTGTATAGTGCAGAAGTCTTTTGGAGTCAGCATTCATTTCATAATCCAATGGAAAAAGAAGGAAAGATATATGTTTCAAAAAGTACTGGTAGCTACTTAGCAGGGCTGAAGATTAAAACAGAGGAGGAATTCTGAGAATAAAAGAAATATCAGTAGAAAAAACAAGAGGGACTGGAAGAATGAAGACAAGCTGAGCAGCTAGGTGTTTGCACTGACAGGACAGATAGGAACAAAGTTGAACTATCCAAGACAATAAAAGAAACCTTTATAACACAAACCTCACAACTGAGTTAAGAAAACAGTAAGAATATAGTAGAGCAGTGCAGGCCTGTGAGAATTTGAGGAAGAAAAATCCTGATCCTGTATGTCCTCAGATACATTTTGTTATTTCAGTGTCAGAAGTCTGACACTACAGTATTGTCTATCTTTATAGATATGTCCCACTTACCAATGAATGCAGTGACTTTTGGATTGATGATCCCACTTGGCAGAAGATGAAAGTCATACTCCACAGAATCCACAACAACTGTATGCCCTGCATTATTGCCTCCCTGGGGCGGGGGGGGGGGGGGAGAAAAAAAAAAAAGTGTTAACAGTTTCTGATACTGAGGACAAATGAACACACGGTATAGAGATGGAATAAACTGGTTCCAGCTCCAGTTCTGCAGCTTTAATTTCTGTTGCTGAAGAACAATCTTTCAGAGATCTCCTTCTCCCAGGAAATCAGCCAAACTTGTTTTGTCAAACCCAACAATTTCAACATCAGTACTGTATGTCACATAGACTTTGGACAGTATTTTCGTTCACCAAAGGTACAAAAACTTGGAATAAGATTAAAATGTTTCTAAAGATTATTAGACAGGAGCATAAATATTCTAGAACATGCACACATTTCTAAAAGCCATCATCAGTTTTACTAGCTTCCTATTACAGTTATGGAGAGTAAGTATTCAAAGTGGAACTGCAACCTTGGCAAAGAAAAAAAAACCCACCAGTTGAACTTGAGTATATAAAACCATGTAGTTATTGGGAAAGATAAGTCTAGCTGTTTGGCAACATGAAAGCTTGTTGTTCTGAATTTTGGGTTCAGTCTTTTGAGTGGTTTTCTATGAACAATAAACAGCAAAGTTAACTTGCTTGTTCTATAGCTCCTCAGCAGTAAGAAAGGTCTGTAATAGCAAGTCATTTATATCTGAAACATGCTGTTAAGGAGTGAATCTAGAGGGAACTAAGATGATTCCTGTTCTCCTAAGTTAGCAGAAACTATTTACACCAAAATAACACTTAACATTTTTAGCTTTTTTTGTTACAACAAAGAGAGTATTAAGAGATTTGTTAAACTGTGAAATACGTCCAAAATACAAAAAGAAGCCTGTGACCAAGTCCTAAAGAGGGTCAAGATAGGCTTATGAAGCTAAAAAGATTACAAAATAGTTACCAAATATCCCCGGTTCTCGTTTGTTGTACTTTTGAAAATAAGCTTACACTCTCTTGTGACCAAGGCATTTGTGCCAGACAAGGTTACATAAAAAATGGTTCTGTTTGTCAAAACTACAGGAATATCCTTCACAGACACCTTGCATCAGAAATAAGCAAACTGCTTCATAGAAGGAAAGCCTTAAGGGAAAAACTTAAAACCTAAGCTTTCTTTCAGCCCAAGACAAACCGAAGAAAGGAACTACATGAACAGAAGAAAAAAGAAACTGTATCAAATACTAATTATGGAATTACAAATCTGAAATATTTCAGAATAACGTAGCACAAAGACCTTTTCTAAGCAAGGGACTCAACAGCTGCTCACTACTTCTACAACATCTACCAAGCATGAATGCAATATATAAAGTCATATATCTGACAGTACAATAAAGAATATTCATACATATCAAACATTTGTGCCAGTATACAAAAACAGAGGTAAAAGCCTAATCTCAGTGAAGTTAGCAAGGAAAATTCTTGTGATTTCAGCATTATTTATTTGAGGACTTATATCCATTCCACCTCCTTTGGCAACAGAGGGAAGACTAACAAACCTTCACACAACAAAGGAAATGTCCAAATTGAAGAAAAGTTTAAATAATTTAGTAATGCAACGTAGAGTCTTTCCATGTACTGAATAGTACCTTGATGAAGTTGTAAAGACTTCTGCATGCAGATGGTTTTCACTGCAAATGATCTGACTTAATCAGAGAATGCGAAATTTTCAATTCACAACACATGAAACATATTGAATGCATAAGTAAAGCAAGCTTTTCAAGTTTATTCTTTCAAGAAAATAATAGTTCAGGAATAACCTTCCTCTTCCTCCTCCCCCGACCTTGCTACTCAACTGTAGCTGTTAAGAAAAACTGTTCAGCTGTATACCAACTCTAGAGTTGTATCTTTGATTTAAAAGGATGTTAACTACTTTACCAGGTAGATCATTTACAACTATTTCTGAAATGCAATGCTGACACTCCTGAGCTACTGCAAGTTACTCTGAAACTAGGTAATATTCCAAGAACTACTAAGCTACATACATACAAGGTGGGGTTTTTTTTTAGTAAGAAAAGACATTGGGTGTCTATTCATTGTTTGAGAATCTAAGCAAAACCTTTCTTGGGGAAGGAAGAAGAGTTATGTACTAAAGTAGCATCTACAGGCAAGTGCATCTGCTGAAAGCGGTAGCTACCTTCATCCTCATCAGATTCCTTCAAATCATTCCTTTCTATTAGATCCACTGATAATATCAGTCTATACAAAGTTAACATGAGCACTGAAGTGCTTTAAATGAAGATTCAGTAAGTAGGTCTAAGTACAACAGTGAAGTACTGAGGTAGTAGTAATTTACAAATGGGAAGACAAGTCCAAACTCTCCCACTGCAGCATAAACAAATTGGACTAACCCATAAGCAACAATAAGATTAGTACATGATTATTCATTTCAAATCCTCTACTAACTGGACTATTTACTTTCATGTTTTGCTTCTCAATTTATTTTAATTTTTTTTTCTAGTGTCATGAACATCAAATAAAGAGAAAGAAAAATTGGCCATTGTAGACATTAAATCATGATTTACAATAAATTCTTAGTCTCTTAAAGTCTGCCAAGCTACTAGTGCCATTCAGACATGCTAACTTGAAGTTCAGCAGTTGCATCTGCTTGAGTAAGGTGTACAGCATGCATGCTCACACTGTTAATCACGAGAACATAGCTGCTGGGTTTTGGTGGTGTCACCAAATCACAAGGATTTCCCCTTGCACTGCTGAGTTGTGTTGGCTCTGTGCTCATTGAAAAATATCCCATGGCTGACAATGAAAATGGCATTTTACCTTTTAAACCTTGAACTACACGTACAGCACTGCTCGTACTTCATCTAGAAGCAAGCTACTTAAATATAATTCTGCATGTTTACTGTGAGCAGTTATACTTCAAGGGATTTTACTAGAGACTGAAGTAGAAAACCTGACATTACATGTGATGAATCACCATCTGAACACACTCTAAGGCCATAGTAATACCTCAAGGTTTCCAAATGCTTCTTCACAGATGAGGCCTAAATTTGAATCTCAGAATTTAGTTGTTTTTAATATTATGATACCTATGACATGAAAAGATTCCACCCCAAAAGTGCTACTGACAGCAGTAGTCTGGTAGAACATTAAGTGAGTCCCCACCCTGCTTTGGATGTCAACTGAAAAATATTTTTAATTTCAAACCTTATTTTAGGACAGCATTAAAACAACAACATCTCATTAATTCAGTTTTCAAAATTCTGCTGTTGATTTACAGGTAACCTCTACCCCAACTGCAGAAGTGCAAGTGTATAGTTACACAGTTAGGAATTGTAATATATTAAAAGAATGGTTCACACTGTACACTTACAGTGAACTAGCAGTGAAGTGTACACATGTTGTGTGCTCAGACATTGCACAACACAGGTCTGGTAAACAATCGTAAGTACAGAAACTTGAACTCGGAGTTCTAGTGGTGCCGGGGCGGAGAGGTGGCTGGTTGTTAGGTTATGGGGTCTGAGTTTGGTTTGTTGGGTTTTTGGTTTTTTCCTCCTCCAGAAATTGAAGATAATGCCAAGATATTCCTCATGTAGGCAACTATTGCTTCTGGGCATAATTCAAGGCATAAACTGATGAAGTCACTCCTGGCTTCGGCACTTTCCATCTGGATTTCTCACTCCTCCTCCCTCATCACACTAAACCAAATGGGACCAGTTAGGTCATTCAAGCTAACACTGCTTTGATTCAAATGTTTAAACATTATTAATGGAGAACTAACTGTGGAATTTCTTTTCACTAGTAGTTAAACAAAGTTCATGCTCAAATGATCTTCAATACATTGTATAAAGCTTTTGCCAGAGGGAAATAAAGATATACAAGTCATTTCTTGAGGTTGGCAGTACCTCCCTAGTTAACTAAATACAGTAATCAGCCTACCATATCTCAGTAACCTTCTAGGTACCCAAGCTACAGGAGTTCTCTCCCAGCCACGTGAAAACTGAAACACCTACCTTGGGCCAACACAAACAGACAGGCCAAGTGCACAGCAAGACCGAAAAATTCTCCTGCTCAGTCTAGACTACACTATGTGCATGTAGCAGTGGCTCCTTTTCCCTTTCTCCCTGCACAACCACAAGATTTCCTTCAGCTGAGCCAAGAAGTGTGCCATGGCCAACATACTCACTCACTAGGGCAAGGCAATTCTGGATACAGCTACAAATAGATGGATTGCACAAAAGGACTGAGGCGGGGAAAAGATGACTTCCTACACATGAGAGGTACAAGAAGGCACCAGTGGCACTCTGAAAAAAGAGCTCCTTCACTGGAATGCTTTCTTTCCATTGTGCAGAACAGCAGTAGAGGAAGCCCCTCCAGAAGTCAGAATGCAGGCTGCGAAGGAGGTCAGGCAGCCAAGGCAGAGCTGGCTTTGCACAAGTAGTATCGTGCAGATTTAAAAAAAAAAAAAAAAAAATTAAGAAGAAAGGTCATCAATAAGACGAAGTAGCATGACATAGGAATATCTAACACACTCAAGACTTTACTCGCTTGGTATTGCAATGCAGCATTTAGTTCCAAAATTATGCTGAAGAAGCTTTATGAAATACAGTAAAGAACAAATACCTAATGAAAAAGACAAGCAGGAAAGCCATTTTAAGGAAAGGGGGGGGGGGCAGGGAGAAAATAAAGAGCCTTTTAGGAATTTTTAGGTACATTAAACTTGTGGAAGACAATAAAAATCAGTTCAGTGCAGACAGTTGTAAGGCAGGACCAGAAGAGAGCTTTCAAGGTTCAAGTACCTGCTAAACACAAACCTACTGGACCTTCTTCATTAAGTCTTCTGTTCATTCCCTCCGCTTCCATGGTTTCCATGCTCTGATACAGCTGTTTTAAAAGTTGTCATCTAACATATTATTAAGAAAAAAAACCAAACCAAACACACACACAAACCCCCACTTGTTTCCTTAATTGCTTCCTAGAAACATTTCTGTGAAAGTCTTTCACTGCTGCATCTCACAAGTTGTTACAATATCAGATACAGCATTGTCAACTCTCAGATCTGCCAGAACAGCAGAATCAAAATTTTGAAAACTGCCTCTCTTAACAGTCATTTAAGAACCTTTTTTCCCCTCTCCGGCCCAAACCTCCCATCAGTTTAAGCAGCTATTAAGAAAAAATATAACTTTAAGAATAATTAAAAATTCGTAACACTAAACATTAATCACTGAATAGCAATTATGATTTTTATATTACCAAAACCTGTGTATATGATATTCTTATACAGACCATTTACCACAGCGAAGATAAATTGCTTTTTGCACACTTAAGTATATGCCTGCGCACATCCTTCAAGTTTGGATACACACAGCAGAATCGTTGCACGCCATGAGCTTCCCATTTCAACAGACATAGTCTAGACTATCCAATATCTTTTATTTAAAATCTTTTCATCCTGGAAGTCATACCAAAAGGTACCTGCTAGTTACCTGAAATTTTTTTTAGTACAGCATCATCCCTGAAACATACCAAGGACACAGACAACAAACAACAGAAAACCAGGTGTTTATTGCCCAAAAGTCTGCATCACCTACCATTCAAATACTGTGAACTGGAAGCATATTGTTGGAAATTGTTAGGAAAAAAAAAATAATCTGTTCTTGTTAATTTTACACCAGAGACTAAGCAATTCATAAATTTAATATGCATAATGCTTAACTTTTGCTTATTTAACACTGAAATATCTCCCTAAATTTGGTTATTACCAGGCTATTTAGGTAAGAGTATAAATTATTTTCTCCCTAAATTTCTAATAAGGCTCACTTAGAAGAAAGAATGCTATTTAGGAAAAAAAAAGCCAAACAATTTCTCTTTATGTTTTCTTTACATTAAAAAACAACTTCCTGACTTGGGCTCATTTCATCACAGAAAACAGTACATAGGAAAAACAAGCACATGCCTTGCTACAGAACAGAACATAAACCAGATTCTCCATCTTATAATAAAGCAGCCACCCTTGAAGCAGGAAGAATCAGGAACACCACACTGTACACCTATCAAGAAGCTAGCACAAGCTTGCTGCTTCTGAAGTCTCAAGCATACTTTCCTGAGGTATAGCACCATTCCTTTGTGCATTTCTATCAAGACACAGCACTGCAGTTTTAGCATACTCTGAGGTTTCCAAAATTGGGATTTCAGAAGTCAGCAATCTTATTAGCACTGTATTTTGAGGTAAATTAAAAAAAAAAAAAAAAAAAAAAAAAAGTTAAAAGCATTCACTTTGTCCTTTCTCCTTTCCTTGCATTATTTTTTCTCCTCATGTCGTTCAACACAGTATTTGGAACAGTTCCCCGTTTTCTCCCGAAGGATTCTTTGGTGACCAAAGGATCAGCCCTTTCAGCAGCCCAGAGCTTTACCAAATTACAACATTAAATGGCCTCTTTAAGGCCTCTTCAAGGACCTATGTAGAAAAATACCATGGGTTAGGGCTCTAGAAGGCAGGGGAGTCCAAGAGAGCTGGCTAACACTCAAGCATCACTTCCTCCAAGCTCAAGATCGCTGCATCCCCATGAGTAAGAAATCAAGCAAAGGGGGCAGGAGGCCTGCATGGATGAGCAGGAGCTTCTGGCAAAACTCAGACGGAAGAAGGGAGTTTATGGGACATGGAAAAAAACCCAGGCCACTCAGGAAGAACATAGGAGTGTTGTCAGAACATGCAAGGAGGCGATGAGGAAGGCTAAGATCCATCTGGAATTAAATCTGGTGAGGGAGGGCAAGGACAACAAGAAGGGCTTCAAGTACATCAGCAAGAAAAGAGTGAGTATGGGTGCCCTGATGATGATGGATACAGGGAAGGTGGAGTTACTGAATGCCGCCTTTACTTCGGTCCTTACTGCCATGGCCAATCCTCTGGTTTCCCAGGCCCTGGAGGCGAGAGAGGAGTCTGGAGAAAGGAACGCTTTCCCCTGGTCAAGGAGGTTCAGGTTAGAGGTCACTTCAGGAAACCTGACACCCATAAATCCATGGGACCTGATGGGATGCACCCCCAAGCGCTGAGGGAACGGGCAGATGTTATTGCCGAGACACCCTCCATCATCTTTGAAAGGTCATGGAGAACAGGAGAGGTGCCTGTGGACTGGAGGGAAGCCAGTGTCAATGCAAGCTTCAAAAAGGGCAAGGAGGACAACCCAGGAAACTACAGGCTGGTCAGCCTCCCCACCATCCCTGGAAAGGTGATGGAACAGCTCGTCCTGGAGGTCATCTCTAGGCATGTGGAGGAAAAGAAGGTCATCAGGAAGAGTCAACATGGATTCACCAAGAGGAAACCGTGCCTGACCAACCTAAAAGCCTTCTATGATGGCAGGACTGGTTGGGTAGATGAGGGGAGAGCAGTGGATGGTGCCTACCTTGACCTCAGCAAGGCTTTTGACAGTGTCTCCCATAACATCCTCGTAGGTAAGCTCAGGCAGCGTGGGCTGGATGAGGGGACAGCGAGGTGGACCGAGACCTGGCTGAAGGGCAGAGCCCAGAGGGTTGTGACCAGCGGCGCAGGGTCCAGCTGGAGGCCTGTGGCTCACAGTGTTCCCCAGGGTCAGTGCTGGGTCCGGTCCTGTTCGACTCACCCATCAGTGACCGGGACGCGGGGACAGCGTGCCCTCGGCACGTCTGCAGGTGACACAAAGCCGGAGGAGCGGCCGATGCGCCCGAAGGCTGCGCTGCCCTTCAGCGAGGCCTGGGCAGGCTGGAGAGCTGGCGGAGAGGAACCTCATGGGGTTCAGCACAGGCAAGAGCAGGGTCCTGCCCCTGGGGAGGAGC
>JAVJGJ010000059.1:86158469-86170941 GCA_035590215.1 Microhierax caerulescens
AGCACGACGGTCACCTTGGTGCCGGGGCGGCGGGCGATGCACTCGCCGTTGGGGATGGCGGGCGCCGGGGCGCCATGCTCCGCCCCGGCTCGCCTTCCTCACCTGGCACCTGCAGACGATGTCGGCGTCCTGCGCCAGCAGGTCCACCACCTTGCCTTTCCCTTCGTCGCCCCACTGGGCCCCCAGCACGACGGTCACCTTGTTGCCGGGGCGGCGGGCGATGCACTCGCCGTTGGGGATGGCGGGCGCCGGGGCGCCATGCTCCGCCATGGCTCGCGCTGCCCGCTCCGGCTCCGCTCCGGGCACATGCGGCAGCGCGCGGGGGCTCCGCTCCCTCCGCCTCCGCCTCCTCCCGGGCGGGCGGTGCTGCCGCGTCCAGGTGCCGCCGCCTACCGGCCCCGCCAGCACGGCCGGCCCCGCCGGGCAGACCCCTTGCCCTCGGGAGCAACCCCGCCCCGCTCCCCCGCGGAACACCGGGGCCGCCGCTGCTCCCGGTGGGCCCTTGCCGCCCTCGCCCCTGCGCCGCGCCCCCGCGCCTCACAGCCCGGACTACACTACCCAGCATGCTGCGCGGCCTTTCCCGCGCAGGATGCCGCGCGCAGCCGGGCGCGGTGCGTGCTGGGGAGCGTAGTCCTTCGGCGGCCGCACCTGTAACAGTACCGGGTGCTGGCCGCTTGGCCCGTGGCTGGGGACCGGGCACCGGGAGGCTGCGGAGGAGCGGCCGAGACGCTCCGCCGGGCGCCGCTGGCTGTGGGTGGCGCCTGCGGCGTGTGGAGGTGGAGTAGGGGGCAAGGGGCACTGAGGGGGAGCCGTGAGGGGAGGCCTGTGTGCGGTGGGTCTGGCCTCTGCTCAGAACGGGACTCAGCTGCGGCCATGGGTCTGGTGGCCGCGGGCCGTGTGGCCGTTCCCCAGGGCTGGCTCTCTGGGACGCAGCAGCCCGCGGCCTGAGGCGCTACAGGTGTCCCCGCAGCTCTCCTGGAGCCAGCCTGCGGGTCCCTGTGCGGGGTGTCTCCCCGCTTCCCCTCGGGTTACATCTCCCGTGGGCAAGGCACGACCTGTGGCTCCTGTCACACGTCAACCCTGACAGCGTGTGTTTACAGTATAGCATAGCTTTGCCTATGCAGCTCCTTTTGCTGACAACAGTATGAATATAAATCCGTGTTTGCAGAACCAGGGGCTAAAGGAAGGAGGCCATTTTCTCCAGAGACACCAGAACATGGCCCCAAGCTTATTCATGAAGGGAAAAAAAAAAAAAAAAAAAAAAGTGGAAAAAAAACATTGCAGAGATATGCCTTCATCATGCATACTTGAGGGTTTAGAGGTAGAACTGATGTCTCAGCAGCTGTTTTCATTCCTTCCTGCTTCACAGAATCAACACCCCTGGGGGAAGATATTTTTTTTTAAAGTAGCTATTAAAAAGACATAAATCTGAATGATGTAATTATTGCTAAGACAGCTGTTCAAAAACCTGAGTCACAGAGCAGTGACAATCTGCAGCTGTCTAGGAAGTTGCAGAGTTTGATTCTAGTCGTTTCTTCGTTCCTTTGCGTTTTACTTTAACCAAGATTTTGAGGATCTGTAAAAGCCACTGGAGAAATGTTTATCTGTGCCTTGTAAAGCTAGGGAGATATGTAACAGAAAATTAAATACAAAGTTGGCAGAGAACATTTTTAAAAAAAAAAATCTGAATATACCTAAATCCTGAACATCGGTACAAAGAGATGCTGTGACAAAGTAGTCAGTTCAGTACAAAGATGTTGAGTAGTGGCAAACGATTAGGAGGCAATTGTGTGTATACACTTCAAAGAGCCAATAGTTCCTTAAAGATTCTGTTGAGTCCATAGTATTAATATTTTTGTCTGATTGTGCTAAAAAAAACAGCCATGATTTCTGTGTCACTGCACGGAGTTGGTGGGAAGTCACTAAAAGCCACAAGGAGCTGTCAAAGGCAAATTTCTTGTCTTGCTGATACAATGGCAAACTTCATTTTAGTGCACTCGCATCTGAGGCCCTCGATCATCTCGTGACTCCCCAAACAATGGTCTAGATTAATGTTTCAGGATATGATTTTCCAGTATAGCTGAATCATTTTAATACCTCACCATTGCCAATACAAATATTTCCTCAAATCTCAAAACAAATTTGAGCCTGTTGTAGTGTCCTAGCAATGCAGTATTAGTGGAATGCCACTCTCCAAAGAGTCTCAGGCACACAAATCCATTGTTCTGCTATTTTTATTTGTTATAGAAGACACTTGAGATTCATGTTTTCTTGGTAGGTTGAACCAGTGAAGAAAACTGTTCTTCACTTTTATTAAACCTGTAAGTATTTAATGAAAATCAAGCTAATCAATACCGATCAGTACTGCAACGGTTAGATTTTTTTTTAATATATGGTATTATGGGTCCGTCATTCCTCCAGCTCCTTTTCTTTGCAAACTAAATGGAGGCTTTCATTCTAATACTTCAAAAGATATTAAATACTCTTTACATGAGTACTTTAAATACATGATTCACTAACTCTATTTATAGTATAGCTCTAAAACATGGTAACTTTTGACCAAAGTACAAACACAACTGGTATCTAACGCCCCTTGTCAAAAACAGGCATTTGCTGTAGTATAAGAGTTTAGAATAAAACTCTGCAGAAACTCCCAGTTGCACTTATTTTTGTTATTTACTGTAAGCAAGAAAACCAGCAAGAGCATGCAATGTTACAGTGCTGGTTTTTTCCTCTAACGTGTATGGACTGTATTATCTTTTTTTCGCCATCTGGGCAAGCTGAATCCGCTCTGTGGGAGGTCAAGTGGGCATTTAGAAGTGGCACAAAGCACCAGCGCCTTTTCTGGCATTAGCAAGCCAGTACATGGGATTGACTTTCTAAAACTGAACCTATGGTAGAAGTATGCACTGATAAAGTTTAGGTTGTGTTGTCTTCTGAATTGTTCGATGTTAATGGCTGGATATAAAGAACTGAGGCAGTTACATTTATCGCAGGTTTCACTGTAATTTGGGTACATTCAGGCTTTTCATATGACTGCATTGCCTGCCTCCCAATAAACAGCAAGAGGCTCAGGAATTGTTAATAACAGTGAAGGGAAGTAGTGTGCGATCTGCATTTCATTCAGATGTGTTGAAAGATCTATGTGGAGTTGTTACATTTGTATGTTTTCAATTATTCTCATGAAGTATCTCACATATTCTTATCATGTATTTAAAAAAAAATCAAACACAAAGTAGTTTAGAGGAGAATTTTGGTAAAAATTTCAATAGTTCAGAAAATCAAGGGTGAGCATGAATGAAAGGAAGATGCTCTAACAAGCAAGAAAGCCAACTGGACTATTAGCGAATGCTTGACATGACCGATGGGTCATAGAGTGCTATTTCTTTCTCGTTATCAATACTTCTTAATTGTGTTGAAGGACTACTAAATGATGTTAATATTTTTCTGATATTGTTCTTTCTACTGCAAGTGATTTCTGAGTTTCAGGGAAAGTATAGATTTTAATGTAGAATGTGTGGTATAAATAACCCTTGATAATGAAAATGTCAGGGCACATTGCCCATGGTATGAATTTTCAGTTAAAATTGGTTCTGCCTGTGACAATGATGTAATGCTCAGGTATTTTACACTGAGGTCCCATCTACACTAGAACAGTGGTTGTAGAAAAATGGTTTGTGGGCCATGGTTAGCAAATCTGCTGGTGTCCTACGGAACAGTGTCAAACAATAGAATGTTGAAATTTGTGACATTAATCTCATTAGAACATTCAATAAAAGGTAACTTAATTTTACATCCTGATTATTCACAGCATCTTTAGAGCATTTTCGTGGTTTAATTTGATATTAAGGTGTAAGTGACGCACAAAAAATATTGGGTCTTGATAATGCCATCATCAAAAAAAAGTCTAGGAATTACTGTGCCAGGCACAGCTGGCATCTGTAGCACTTCAAACTCTCCAGAATGCTGTCTGTCCGTTTAGCTGAGGAGGAACAGAAATCATTATACAGTCAGGACATACATAATTTTATTGAAGCAGTGTGCCAATGTAATTGATACCTGCTTGTTGCCAGTTACTACTGTTTTTAAATTAGTTTTTCCAGTTAAAATTTCCCTTAATTATTTTTGTTAAATTCATTAATCTTTTTATCATTATAAAAATGAGATTAAGAACATTATAAAGTAGTATTTGTATATATTGTCACAATTGACATATTTGCACACTAGCGAGTGTTTTCAATTGTTTGGTTAGTTATATGTAGAATATGAAGGAACTTCATTTATTGAGTGGGAATTTCGTGATGTATGTACTGCAGAAGATAAAAGGTGAGAACTTAAAAAATCATAAACACCACCACAATAGCAAGTTTTTGAATTCAGCAGGAGAGTAGTTAAGATAATACGGGATACTTTTGAAATTTCATTGGCAGTTTACAGAAGTGTGGTTTTTACATGCAAGTGTCAGTAAGATAGCAGCTGACAAGACTGGAGATATACAGGAAAACAAAATATTGTTGTTGAAAAGTTGTAAAGCTAAATCCCTTGCTTGGAAATGAGATTTGTAAACTATGATTTGCAAAGACAACTACTTTCTATAATAATACTGATAAAAAGGTTAAAAAATCTTTTGAGTTCTTCAGATCTGCATACTTTGTTCTCTAGAAGAATGGCAAATGAATTGCTGCCTTTACAGAGCAGAAATTAAATGGAGTTTTCTGTATGTATGATACTGTAATTTAAATACATACCTATAATATGTTAAATATGGTAATGGACATACATGATACAAATTAGCTTTTATAACTGTGTCCCCTCAGAATTTGCTTTTTGTGATCTGAGCTGCAGCTTGCCCTCCAAGGAAGGTCTAGGTTCCCTGTTCCTTGGTGTTACAATATGTCAAATGTGTACAAAGATTGTGTTCTGTCTCCATCTTAGCCTTTGACCGTATCAGCCATTAAAAGTTTAATAGAATGCATGTGTGCTAGATATTGGGTGATTCATTTTTTGCAGGACTTTATAGTTTTTTATGTTTCTCAGAATACGTCTCTCTGGGTCAGGGAGAACAAAGCATTATGTAAAGGAAACAAACAACACACATCCCCCCAGTGAAGGCATGAATACTTTTTGTTGGTTTTATTCATTAAAACAGGACACCAAATAACACACAATACTTGACTAAGAAAGATCTTGGATTTTCTGAAGGCTTTTCCTTTTTCCTAGGTCTGTCTTTTGGTTAAAACAGTTCCCTTATCTGGCTCATTGCAAAAGTGTCAGCTCAAGGAAGGGGAGCACAGTAGCCTCAGCTTATATCAGCTTTATCTGTTTGAAAGCAGCACCCTGAGCAGCACCTCTTGAAAGTGCTGTGAGAGCTACTGCATCAATGAAGATAGTATTTGGGGTTTAAATAGAGGTTAGAATAAAGACTTTTGTCTGTGTTAACCTGTAACCCGTAATACCAAAGTCCTTATACAGCCTGAATTTCTTTTGCAACTAATCCTATGTGATGTTTTGGGACAAGATAGGATGAGACTAAACTGGTGAGTGGGGTGAAGCATGACCTTAAAGGCAGGTGATCAGGATCTGCAGGCCTCTAGAATGCCCCATACTGCATTCCTGGAGAGCTCAGGGGCTGGGAAATGTGCCCTGCCAGTTGTCTGTCACTGAGCAGCTTGTTTATATAGCTGGTGAGTGACACCCATCTCCCAGTTCCCCAGAGTGTCACTGATACTGTAGCTAGGTTGTCTCACATACATGTAAGATAAACTTGACCCAAAAGCTTAATGAATATTTTACATACATTTAGGCTCAAGTTTCTCTCACATCCTTTTTTTTTTTTTTTTTTTTTTTTTAATTTGGTCCAGTGTGCTTCTAAATAATGCCCTAAAACTATAATCATCCAGTCTTAGAGAGGTAGTTTGTCTGTCACTGGAGTGCTGAACTGCTAGATTGTATACTCTGTTTAATAGAAATGTGGAGGTTTTCTCTTGGAGAAACGTATGAAGATCCTGAAATCCTGGATTTTTGAGGTTTAAATAGATTCTCAGATGCACATATCTCAGTTTAAGTAGTGTTAAACATTTGTGTTATGTGTGGTGTTTATTTTTAAATAGTTTTAGTTCACCGAAAACAACACTGAACTGTCCATTTGCAGGACTTACAGAGTAAAACCAAAAGTAAAGACCGAGGTAAGCTGAGAAAATAAATTGTGAGAAAATTAATTGTGGTCTGATCATTGTGTACTTGGTGATGGTTTGGATGCAGATGTCTCTCACAGCATCCACAGTCTGTTGTGAAATGGAGCTCCAGAACTGAATATGCTATTTACAAACTAACCCATCTTTAAAGGTTGTGACAGAAAACCTCCAAGGAAGAACAGAGTTTAACTAGCATTGAGATGGTTCAATGAATTGTGAGATTTCTGATAGCCTCTTTTATTTTATTGAAATAGTAAATATTTTACAGTTATCCCTTGAACATCCAGTTACTCTGCTTGCTTTACAGACCTGTCTGCATCCCATATCTTCTCTGGGGATAAAAGGCAGCTGTTTATCATATACAGCTGTAAAAGGCTTTCTCACAGTAGTTCTTGTAATGGCCATTGAGTGGTTTTATACCAAATTCTGTAGTATGATTAAAGCTTAAAAAAAGTATGGGATGATGTTAACAGATTTTACTCTTGCATAAAGTGAGAGATAAGAAACTGTTGTACAGACATTATTAATTTTCTTACTAAGCAGAACTCTTGATTCTTAAATGGGTTTGCAATAATAGTATTTCCTGCCTGGCATACTGGAACAGCATTGACTGTGTGGATATTGTCACAGATTTCCACCATGTTTACCACAAAAAAAACTTGGGATTTGACTAATTAGCATCTTTTCAGTATTTTTTCAGGAATGTAGTTGTTATTTTGGTATCTGAATTGTAATTGGTTTGGGGTCTGAAGAAGCTCATGCTGAATCCTTATTGTGATCACTGACCAGAAGGAACTATAGTATCTGTTAAAGAGATTAAGAAAGTTTGCAATATCATGTTGAATGAACCCTAAATAATACTGTTATAAAGAAGAGAATAATATTTGGTCTATGTCCCCATTTATACCGCCGTTTAAGATGGCACAGAAACATATGTAAACTGCATAAATGCAGTGCATCCTATTCAGAAAGGATCTAATATACAGGCATTAAAAACAAAACAAACACATTTCATGTAAAAAACCTCTCTTAATTTCATGTTTTCTCTTACCAGATGGGATTGATGCAACTAATGTCATGAACATCAAAACCAGTTGTTGCCTATTTGTTTATGTTCTCGAACTCTCTCCTTCTCCTATGACCCTTTCCCAGTGGAAAACCTTAGATCTCTCACATCTGTGTTTCACCTCATTCATTATATCTAAATGATCCTAAATCTGCTTATGTGTTCAAGCTCTCTTGTCACCTTTAATATTTCATTTTCCTACTAGTATCTCTTGAGCCATTCCAGAATAGCTTCATCTGTTTGAGTTTTCAACTACTGGTTCAACAAGAGGTAGCAGGTGCTGTGCTGTGCTGAGTCCTAACCTACAGATGTGATTATTCACCAAGGCTTTAGGACCTTGAGCTCCCAAGCGTGCTTGTGTGTTCGTAAATAGTCTCACTTAATTCAATTGAACTACTCACAAATCAAAGCTTTTTCTGTAAGTAATAAGGCACTGTATAGATGTATACATTGATACAAGTAAAACATAAGCCAATAACACTAGGAAAAATGGTGTATCAAAGGAAAACATGGTTTTGCCTTCTAGACGTTTGAGGATGAAGAGCAGTATCTGCCTGCTTCTGATCATTCTAATTGTTTCATGTGGTATGTGACAGCAGCTTCACAAACAGACAGGTAAGGGGTTTTTCTACATAAATATTTTTGGAAATATATAATAGGAACATTTTCTAACAGGGATGATAGTTTTAATGATTTTGTGAATAAATTAAAACCCTGACAGTTTGGAATGTATGATTTTTTGATAATGCTGGATATTGCATGTGTATATATAGGTATCGGTCAAACTGAGAACTCTTTTGCTGGTATATTGAATTAAAATCCATAGAAGGGGATTCAGATGTAGCACAGAACAAAAACACAGCCAGCCACTGCCCAAGGTAAATCAGTGTTTCAAGATGGAATTGCATGCAGAAGGTAGCTCATGAGCAGTAGATTAAAAAAAGAAAAGAGACAAATTTGGGAGGTACATCTAACAGGTCTGAAGGTTATTGAAGAACCTCCTATGTACTGTACAATGCAGGGGGATTTTGATTGTAGGGGCCAGAAGTACATGTTTCTTGAAAGGAGTCAGTGGTAGAAATAAAAGTATCTTGGATGCTGTTGCAGAATTCCAAAGAATGCTCATAAGAAAGAAGAAAAATGAGGCAGAGACTTTATTTTTTTGTCTATATACGTGTGTTTATCCTGCTCAGTAATGATTTTTAAACGTTAGAATGTAAGCATATCTCCCTGCACGCTCTAGTGTCTCTGAAGAAGGCTATGTCAGATGAAGTTGCAGCTAAAAAACATCTGCTCAAACAAATTGGAATTTTAAACAATTGAACAGAAGGTGCCACTTGTGTGGAGGGAGAAAGCATGCTCTTAAAGTGTGGTAGACAGGCCAAGAAAAAAAGAGTAGTGAGGCATAAGAGCATGTATTTTAACATAATAAAACCAGATAGGAACACTGCCGGTTTTCAGCCTAGGAAGCCCTACCAGAGTTATCATCACCTTATACTCAGAAGCGCTAAGAAAAAGGAAGGGAAAAGTCTGATGGTTGTGAGACTACTGAAAAAGTTCTGTAGATTTGCTGAATAAACCCAGTAGTTTTTAGGTGAAAATAGCATCTTGTATTCTGCTCCTGTCATCCATGGAGTTTGCCAGTGTTTGGCTTGCTTTATTTATTTAGGAAGAAAACATCTATAATGCTAGTCAGGAATATTTTTAATAGCATACTTTTGCTTATGAAATATGTATACAAAGTTCTGTTTCTCTAAACGTAATAGAAATAAATAACAGTAGCTTTCTTTTTCAGTTTTTGAACCCCTCTGATAACTCCAGTGTAATGCATCATGTGCTTGCCTTCAAAGCCATGCAACTGTTCTGTTTATTTGTATAGTAAACTAGTGAGCTACTTGCTCAGATTTTTTCCTATCAACTCCAGGGTAAACTTTCTTGCATGTTCTCTCTTTTGATTAGTGTTAATATTGCCTGAGACCGTCTTCCCACATTTCCCAGATAATGCTGCAGAAAGGAGCACTTAATTGGTTTTTTTTGTTTTGTTTTGCTGGAAGGAATGCACTGAGTACAGTTACCAAGCTTAAACAAAATACGATTGACAAGAAGCCAAAGACAGCATTAATAGCAGCAATCTCTCTCATCCTAGAAGAACCATAGATCAGACTTTTTTCTTCTACTTCAGTCACACTGGTTAGAATTGTGTAATTTGCTTGAAAACTGCAGATTTAGTTTTCTAGTCATATGGAATTTTTTCACCAAATTTGAAGATAATCGGTAGATTTTTAACATTTTACTTGACTGGTGATTAAAACATGCTTCCATGTTATAAACGTTGATCCTGGTCTACAGCTTCTTTTTTCTGCTTAAAATGCTTAAAGGATGGATGAATCCTTGACTGCTTTTGAAGGCAGTGGATGTTTTAGCATTGACTTCATCAGAATTAACATTTCATCCAGGATGTTTAATGGGGCTTGATTTCATGCAATCCTAATTCTGTATCTGGCATCCAAGATACAGCAGTTTCCCTGCCTTTCACTCGCCCTTGGACCTTACCCATTCCAGCTGCAGCAAGAGTGCAGAAGACTTGGAAACTCTAATTCTAACACAAGCAGCACTTTGTTCCCTGTCATGTTGTTACAGAGGGGCACATCTCCTGTATTGGGGAGGGGAATCTTCTATAGGGCACAACACCGGGTCTGTATTGTGCACTCTGGTACAGCAGGTATATTTCCTTGCAAACTGTTTTTTTTTAATCTGGTAACTTTAAGTAAGGTGAAATTTTCAGAAAACGTGTTTTCTTTAAATAGTACATATGTTTGGTAAGAGAGAGGCTATGTTATTAAAAAGCCTATGAAAATTGCCAAGTGTATGGTTTCAAATGAGAAACGTCAGCAAATATGGATCTCTCTTTAAATATTAAAGTATTTATGCAGTGGAACAACCAAATCCAGCATGTTAACATTATTTCAGACACTGTATACACATCTCATGCAAGCAGATTGATTTAAATAACATAGTTTTATCCAATAGCAAGCTTTTAACAATAATTTAAAGTAATATTTATTGGTTTTGTAGAACAGATCCACTCTCCATAAGTGAAAGCCAAGTAAATTTAAGTTTGAATGTGTTCTTTGGCCTTGTATCTTAATTTAGCTCTTCTGCAATTTTTTTTTTTTTCATTTTTATGGATAATGATTTTGACACAAATTCAGGCTGATTAATGGCAGATTTTGGCAGACCAACCTATTATTCATTTCTTTGAATTGATGTACTTGCTTGAGATTTTTAAAATGTGTGCGGCATACCGTGAATCTGATTAAACATTCCGTTGGTACAGTAAACTAGTATCATCTTGTTTATAAAATTCCATACTTCATAGCATCTGTCAAATTTAATACAAAGAAATTATTACATAAGTTATTTCCTGCCTCACCCCCTTTTTGCCTGTGAGAGAGATTGTGGTCATGTGGGGAAATAGTAAAGCTTTAAATAATTTAAAAAAGTGTTCTTGCTAACAAACTGAACTAATAAGTAGTTCGCAGTCTGCTAAAACTGTTTGACCGTCACAGCTGTGGCAGCAAGCTTGTATTCTCCCTGCGCCAGTTCTGCCACTCAGCCACCTCTGAGCAAGCAGCTGTACGATTACTCAGCTTGCCCTATTCTAAGGGTGGATTGCAAATCTTGGCATTTTGATTTGAGTAGATGAATAGGAAACTGCAGGATGCAAACTGTAGGATGTAAACTCGCAGCATGTCAGCTGCTTTACGATAACTGTCCCTGTGCACATCCTTACACCATCATACTTTGTGGTAAAGGTGTTGAGTCTGCCTCACTGAATGAGTATTCCCTTGCATGTACCATAGGATGGAAATAGCAGGTGGTTGCCTGCCTCCTGATGGAAAGAGCAGTATGTCAGCAACGTGCCAGTCATGGAAGCATACATTATGCGTACTTAAATCTTTGTAACATTTCCTTGACAAAAAATAAGTTCTGTTTTCTTTCAGCAGTGAATGACCCCTCTTCCTGTGCTGCTGCAGCAGAACAGGCTGCATATAGCTGCATAGCCTACAAGAATGGAGAGAGACTGAGGAAGGGCTTCTGAGGGAAGTACGACAGCATCAGAGGACAAAAAAATCCTTCTGCATAAATTCTTACCCTTTTTCCCTTTATTTCTGAGAAAGGAGATGCTGCTTTCCTCAGTTGTTGCCTGCTCACATCAGAGTACAAGAGTAGCTTGCCCCACATGCATTGCCTAAGTTAATATTGTTACGTTATGTGTTGTCACAAGAACAAATGTTATCACAGTAATAGAATATTAGTGTTTGTTAAAAAAATATCGAATTGTGTCTCTTTTTACTTGTTAGAAGTTAATTTTGTGGATATATGATCTTGACAGTGCAGATGCTTCCGAGCTGAATCACACTGCAATTATTCCATCACAAGTACGCTGAAATGATGCCACTTAAGAAAAAAATTAAAATGCATGCCTTGTAAAAATCAACCAGTTGAAAGTGCAGTGTCTTACTGAAATATACTGCTTGCACACATCTTTACTTATTTCCTTTTACTATGTTAGGAAAAATAAATTTGCAAGGTTTTCTCTCAATACTGCAGCAGTAACACAGGTCTAATGAGTGGGGTAAAGCCTACTGTCTATTTCATAGGGATAGAATAATCAGCAATTTTTAGTGATTCAGTCAAATTTTAGACTTGGTGAAAATTATATTTAGAAATCCTAACTGACAGTAGCATGTGACAGTTAAACAGAAGTCTCTTTTCAGATTTCCTCATGCACCTGCATAGCAAAACGTTGGAAAAAGGTTTAAGCAAAAGCATTGTGAAAGTCATGGTATGTGATAAACACGGATGTCAATTTACTGGTTTAATTTAGACCTAAAATGTACAAGCTGATTTATACAGACAGATCTCTGAACTGCATGGAGATTCATTTAAGAGATTATCTCACATGGATTAGTCGTAGGTATTAATATGTACAATACATTTTGTTAGGAATAGGTTTCTGACCTAAACAAATGGCATAAAGTAATTAGTCTTTGGTACAGTATCTGCCACGAGATATGCATGCATGGTACCACAATTTATTTTATTTTTTTAAATTATTATTTTAAGTTGCCATCATTGTATTTATATCCTTATCATGAGTATGGTCTGACTGGAGAAAAGCACAGGTTATACTTTGCATCTAGATCGG
>JAVJGJ010000059.1:86177081-86189472 GCA_035590215.1 Microhierax caerulescens
CACGATGTTCTGTGGTATGGGACGTCCCTTCGGCTGGTTGGGCTCAGCTGTCCTGGCCCTGCTCCCTCCCGGCTCCTCCCGCACCTGCTCACTGGCAGAGCCTGGGAAACTGGACAGAACTGAATTTAGGGTAAGCACCACTTAGCAACAACTAAAACATCAGTGTGTTACCAACATCATTCTCATACTAAAACCAAAACACGGCCCTGAAGCGGCTACTAGAAAGAAAATTAACTCTATTCCAGCCAAACCCAGGACAATTAAATTATTTTTTTTTTATTCTCTTTTAGACATTTATATTTTACCAGCAATCTGACTATACTTTAGAAGCCAGTTGTACAAAGGCATTGTGAGTATCAGACAGTTTATACAGTAGATGTTGAGCTGATAATGTAGTTTTGGTAAGTAGGAATTAAAAGTTCCATCAGTACTACACTAACTGCCCTGGCAGTTCTCGCATAAATTATGTAATATACTTGATACTGCTTGTTGCTGTAGCACTTCAAGAAGGGCCACATGCGCCCACAATGGACATGAGTCACATTAGAGAAAGCAAATAAAGTATTTATAAAATGGGTAATCCTGTTACAAGGGGTTTATAAGAGTCCTATTGACAGAAAAAAACCAGGTACATTTTACCTAATACTAGATTTCTTTTCACTCTGAATGTTCCAGCTGACAGGCTTTTCAGCATTTATATTTTCCTGGGTGAAGACATAGCTGTTGAACAAGCCTACATCCCAAGGTTCCATTCACTGATGAGGATCTAGGGTTGGAGATCAATCCTAGCTCTCTTATCCTCACTTTTGTTTTAGATATGCATACAGGTTTGTTCAACACTTCCGAAAGTGTTGTTGATACTCTTGTTACTCAGGAGATAGTTCTGACCTTCTTCCATACTATCAACCACCTTTTATCAGAAATGCGTATGTCCCTTTGACAAGGAAGATGCTGATGTCTTTTGTATATAAGTGAACTAATAACAAATTGACAGCTTACTGAGGGCTAAAAAATGTCTTCTCTCGTTTGGTAAGCCTTTTTGCAAATATCATCATAGTGCCTTTCTAGAATCTGAACCTTACATTCCACAAATAAACTAAGAGCTATTTTTCCTAGAAAGATATACAACAGATTACTGAGTGTGGCACATGACTGAGCCCCCTCATTGTTGGAACGAGTGGTTTAGGTTAGGTCACTTCAAGAATCACCATCAACGGTATAAGCAAAATAATTTTAATATGAATTTGTGGGAGTGCAACTTCACAAAGCTCGATGAAAAGGTTCACTCTATTACTGATCACACGGATAAAACACACTAAGGAAGACCAAATTAGAATCGAGTTAGAATGATTTACACAGAGACCAAAGATGGAAACAGGTAAGGGAGGCTCTCCTGTTGAGTCGAGGCTCAGCGTAGACATCCCCTTGCTTTCTAAAATCCTGATAGAGTTTAGGTGCTGCTAGGTCTAATCTTAGACTCAGACCTGGTCAATGGGTTTTGTCTAATGGAAGACTTATAAAGAGTAGGACAAAAGAGTAAGGGAGACCCTCCCGTTGAGTCATGAGGTTCAGAGTGGACCCCCTTGCTCTCTAACCTCTGAATAGAGCTTAGGTGTGGCTAGGTCAAAATTATTCTCGAACAACAGTTTATATCTAAAGGATGTCTAAGGTTTATTCATAGTTTAAGGTGGATCATAAGATAATCTATGACTAATTTAACATTTACAAAGTAGATCAATAGGATTTACTTCAATTACAAAAGTGATTTAACTATGGATTCTAAATGGTAATACTTACACAATACGTATTACGAGTACCTAAATCAATTCACACACACATGCACACAAGCACAAAGGAATCGATTTATAGAAATATATGTACAAATGCACAAAGGTATAGCTGTTAAAAGTTCCCCTTGAGTTCAGTGAACTACATTGAATGCCATTGCATTTCCCAATAGGCGAAGGGCTGAGCCTCAAGGAGCAGGGGTATCAGCCCAGTCCCCATCGTCACCTTTCAGCAACGGTCCTCCTAATCTCACAAACTCAGGAGTTCTCGGCCTCTGAGCAGCATTCCACTCAGAGGGAGATGCTGGTTGCAGCCCACTGCGGTCCAGGAGAGCTCACAGGGTCACACTTAGGACCGCTGTTTATAAGGTCACAAGGTAATTGGCTTTAGTCATCTCTAAAATTCCATCCTGGCTGCAACCAGTAGGTAATTTTTCAACGTTCCAATAACAATGGTACTGTTCCACTCGGGCTACGATCCAGGTGAGGAATGTCACAGGGCTGTCAGGGAATAACTGATTGTCCCTGTTCTCATCCCCCACTTTCACTGGTCAACAGAGTTCCTGGTACAGACAGTGCCATTACCCACCTTAGTCATGCAAGAGTTGCTGTTACAGTCAAGGGGTGCTTAACCACCCAGCTCATTACTCCAAACACCATGGCCTAACGGGAATTCCTGAGGTCATAGAGCAGTTCCAAGAAGTGGGTAAAATGTACCACCACGCTCATTCTTTGAAGGAGGTGACTTCAGCTACGGTTAAAATAAGCACCTCAACTGGTAGTACAGTGCTCTGGCAAAGGACCGAACAGTTTTGTATGTATTAGAGAATATGAATAAGAACTAAGAAGATCAGTTTGCTTTGGTGCATAGTGTTGATAAATCCAGACTGATATATTTGTGTCTAGTTCTAATACTTTCTGTTCAAAAGGAATGTTGAAATACTAAGGTAGCTTTAGGATCACAAAAATAATCTTGTAAGTGACAGAAAATTTTTGCAGTGTGATGCCTGAGAAATCAGTTTGTTTCATGTTTGATAAAAGAAAGTGGGTATTGCCTTCAACATTTTTGTAATGCTTGCAACTCTGCACAAGAAAATGAATTAGAAAGGTATGGTTTCACCAGTACACAATGGCCAAATTACTCTCTGTGAGGTGAAGGTGTGTTCGTTTTCACTTTGAAGCATTATTTTGAGAACAGATGAATGTATCAGGTAGTCTAATTGGGAGAGTGTTATTCCACAGGTGCATGGGTTGTCAGACCTCATCCTTATGTTTAAAATTAATTACAATTCCCTGTTATTTCAGATGCTTCAAACCTTCGTATGTCACAAATTAGTGACCTTAGAGCTAAAACGCTTTAGTTAGCTAAATTTACTGTTCTTTATTCAGAAGAATCCAGACGTAATTAAAATGTCCTGAGATACTCAGAAAGCAAAAGTAGATGCCTAGTAGCCCTAACTACTGTGATTTGTATGCTTTACTATCAGCTTTCCTTTATTTGTTCCCATAATTACACTCATTATATTTTAGAAGTTATGTTGCCAGTCTCGAGTGTCCCTTTAAATTGTTCTGACATTTGGTAACGAGCTCAGATTCTGTATTGTGTTTTGTTTTGAATAACTTCTTTTGCTCTCCATCCAAGCCAAGATTTTTACATTTTCAGTTAGGTGAGGAATCCAGCCAAAGATCTTGGCAAATGATCCATGAAGAAAGCTAAACACCCCAAATGGCCATTCTTCTTTGACTTCATCTTTGAATCAGCAGTACTGCAACCCACGTTAAAATCTGGCTTTGAGGCTCCTACACCAGGATTCATTCCTTTTTTTTCATCCAGATACTCATTCATTTACCGGGAACCATCAGACATTGGTAATGGCTTCTTCATTTTGTTGAAATCCACCATTGCTTTAGGAGACCAGATGATTTTAAAGCCTTCTTCAAAAGTTAGCACAGACTTTATACTCTGGTGAGATGTCCTGTAGACTTCTGGATTCTTCTGCCAACTATGACCCATAAGAATCTCACTGCCAATGAATGAAGCAATCTTATCATTAAATCTGTCATTGGCAGGCCCTACATCATACATCTTGGCAGGGAATGGTAATCACCTACGCCATTGATAGTAACAGTGATGCATAAAAAAGCAAATACAAATCCTCAGTTTGCTCCGTGCACTTGAGGAGAAGGTCTGTAAAGGACTGGATGCCCAGAATTAGCACACGTATTCCTCTGCCTCCTTCTAACTCAGATCAGCAAATTTACCAAGCTGCTCTGTGAGCAGAAATTATTACTTGCAGCTTCTGAGATAATTCCACTTGAGTTTTGCTCAAGCACCCCAAGGCAGTCAAATCCAGTTGTTTTCAGGCAGGTGACTTCCGTAGTCACTCTTGTGATGTGAATCCACCTTTGAGCCCTTCATTTAAGCATGTTTGATTACTTCAGACTTCCTCCTCTCTGCTCCCTCCCCTCAGCACACTGTTCAGTTTCTCTTTCTGTATCAGCTCCTACCTGTAATGGTGGCAGGATCCTCAAAATGTCTGTGAGGATATGCCATTCCAACCCTTTTTAACTCCATCCAAATCAGTCAAAATTGATTGCGTCTTGGCAAGTTACAGAATTCCTGCAGCTGATTTTAGCCCAGGATTCAAGGAGAAAGGTCTTTATGTTAATGTACTGACATAAAGACCCCTACGTGCATCTGATGATATGATTATTAAGCTCTTCATCAAAGGAAAAAGTAGCCTGATTAGTCTTTTGTCAGAAAATGTTGATCTTTACAAGTTTTGAATCAAGCTTCTAATTCAACTCGAATATTCTCCTTCAAGGAGTGCTAAAACTGCTAGTGAACAAACCTTGCCATTTCAGAATCTTGTGTCACAGATGGGAAATACAAGCAGCTGTCCTCAGTACTGTTTGCAAGGACAGACTTTCTTTCTGAAATCGATCTCTTTATGGAAAACTATGATAAAAGCAACCAGCTAAGTATTCTGTTTTGGGGCTTATCTTATCTCAACACAAGCCAGAGTTCTGCAAAAAATGAATTCAGATACGATGTCTGTAATTCTGCTTATTTCCTTCCACCTTCCCGACTCCAGATGATACCGCACCTGTTAATGGGTTCAATAATAAGCCCAAATCTCCAACAGTGATCAACTTCCCACCCAAACCTGACTTTTCTGCACTTCACAATGTGCTTTCTCTGCAAACTAAAAAAAAAAAATCTTTCCTCTTTTGACATTTTCTAAGCTGTGTTCGCTATTTCACTTTAATTGCACTTGTGTTTATCTATAAAGACCCATTTCTTAGCAACCATTAATCCATCCTCCCAAAGCAAAATGTATTCTAGCATTCCGAGAATATTAGTCCTGAAACTAACATTGAATGATATAGTCTGTCCTTGGATAGCTGCTGTGTTACCAAAAAGTAACCAGGAGGTCTAATGAAGTCTTAACATTTTCTATGGAATCAATAAGCACTTAAAAATCACTGACTGCCAGGACCGACTCTCAGAGTTCCCCAAACATCCACCTGCAATACTACAACAATAACTGCATTAATTAGTACAGTGAGAGTAAAATGGGACCCTGACATTGTAGGTGATGTAATAATAAAATAAGAAATAATAAGTAATAACAGTGATAGGTGCCTCTTGCCTCCAAATGAAATAACCTTGATATTGCTGCCTTTCTTAGGTGTTACTGATTTATTTCAAAATAAATTCTAACAAATATTCCTGGATTGTGGGGGGGATTTTTTTGTAGAGAATTAACCAGCAGTGTTCTTTCAGTTGAACTGCAGCCTAGCATCTTTGAAAATGCATGTAAGTTACAGCATCAGGTAGGCACTGTAGCTTGATAAGGTCATTTGAAAAAAAAAATTTACAGTAATAATGCTTCTTAGATTCTTATAAGCAAATCCTCATGCACTGCCATGAGGATTTCACTCCGATACGTATCCTTCCAATTAATTGAAATCATGTGAATCGTTCACAGCACAGAACTGACGAAAAGGTGTCCAAGGTGAGTAAGGTAGGAAGCAGCCTGGGGAGCGGCCGGCGGCCACAGCACTGAAGCAGCACGCAGAACCGGCGCGGTGGCCGTCGTGCCCATCGGCAGCGACCGACCAGACTTCACAAAGCACACGGACGAGTTTCATTTCTGGAATGTTTCCTGGGTAAACTAAAGTTTGTAATTTTTTCTGGTATCCTATGCCGGCTGCCCTCCAGGAAGGCCTATTGATATCGAGAGGTAAGTTTTAATCACTCATTTCCTGCTGGGTAACTAGTTAAAATAGATGTTAATATAGTGGTATTCTTAGCCTCATCTATATTACTTACTAGATTTATAAAATGTTTCTTTCGCTGTGTAACTGCATAAAAATAATTTGATGGTTTATCTTTTAGAATTATACAGATTTATATAGCTTATAACTCCTGAGGAAAACAACCTAGCAAAATATTTTAAAAAATAAAATATCCAACTTCCCATAACATTATCAATTCTCATTATTATAATCCCTGGGAAAGCCAGCGTAATGTAGGTATCCTCTATCCTGTCTCGGGGCAGCGGGATGGAGAAGATGATCATCTGTGGTTTGTTCAGCCTTATTTGCCTATAACTCTGCACTGTTTCCACCCATGACTGGAACTGCAGCATTAGTAACTCAGACTTCATTCTTGTACCGAGTTTTCTGACGTATCGTAGAGTTCAGAGAAGTAAAAGCAAAACCAAGATGTCTTTTACCTTTAGAATTAATTTGAAACTAGCCTAAAATTCATCCCCAAATCCAGCTTTTTCATACTTTCTTTAACAACGCACATCCTTAGAAAATTCAGTAACATCCTGAAATTACTGAGAAAGGGGGGTTTGTGATTAGCGTTCAGAATGCCAAAATAATAGATGGAAAATTGTTGTACAAATGACGATAAATCTTCAAGTGTAGAACAATGAAAAATCGTTTACAAATCTGTGCCCTGCTTAAGTATTAAATGAAGATAATTTATACAGATCGTTTTGTGTCTTTTAGACCTGTAGCCATAGTCTGTGAAAAACATAATTCCACTACCTACAAAATACCTGGGAAAGACACTGCATTAACGGCCCAAAGAAGACTAGTCATTTTGGACATGCTGCCATGAAACTGAGGTGCTGTACTTGAATATATATCACTTAATATAAAATGAGGCTGCTTTGATATTAATGTTCCTACCATCTTTCTCTCTTGTTACAGTACAGGCACAGTACTTACGAACTTAAAGTGAACAAGTATTCAAAGTATTCTCTACTGGAATAGCTTGATGGAATTGTTGCAGAAAACTATTGAAATGTTTTTTGCTTACTTCAGATTACTCTCTGAAATATCTGCAAAAGCATTATCTGTACCTGATCCCAACCGGCTAATGGGCATTTGCTGCAGTTTCACCCATTGTGCTGTTAAATGAACAGTGTAAAGAACCTGGGGACTGTAATTTTCAGTTACTAGTTCGGGGTACTGCTGACAGCAACAGTTGGCTACGGATCTTTAGAGATCAGTGTCATTTTTAAGTTGATGTTTAGTAACATAAGGAAGTTCAAACTCTAGTTCAAAGGAAGACTTGCTGCTTATGTTTTTAAGGCATGGAGAAGACTGGCAGGTTGAAATCATAGAATCATAGAGTGGTTTGGCTTGGAAGGGACGTTAAAGATCCTCAAGCTCCAACCCCCTGCCCTGGGCAGGGACACCTGCCACCAGCCCAGGTTGCTCCAAGCCCCGTCCAGCCTGGCCCTGGACACTGCCAGGGATGGGGCATCCACCGCTGCTCTGGGCAGCCTGGGCCAGCACCTCACCACCCCCACAGTGAAGAATTTCTTCCTAATATCTATAATCATAGAATTGTTTAGGTTCTAATTCTAGGTTCTGATATTACCTGGCAGCAACTACTTTTATAACACTTCTTTTCTCCATAGTGTTTCTATTTCATCCGCAGAGCTCTGCTGTTCCTTTTGCCCTTCTACCTCATGTGTCTGGAACAATTCTCTTAACACTGAAGCTTGGTTTCGTTTATCACATCACCACAGGAGAATCAGCACTTCATCTTCCCCCAGGCAGAAATGTGCTGATCAGCTAAATCATTCCCAAATGGTCCTTAACCACGTGGTGGCCATGGCAGGCGTGAGGGACAGCCTGGACTGCTGCTGCACATCATCTGTGTGCAGCCATTCCGAAGGAGCAGCACTGGGCATGAGAGAAAGGAAGAGCTGTGTTTCTTCCAGCTCTCCACAGAGGGGAGGATAAAGCTTCGTTTGGCAGAAAGTAACCTGCATTGTGGAAACCTGCTACCACTTTACCCAGTTCACCCCATTTCTGCCTGAAGGAGGTGAAGGGGTGTGATGCTGGAGTAGCATCTGTCACAATAGCACAAGCTGCCACACAGCCGAGCATCTCAGCTCAGTTTACCGGTGACTGATGTGTTCTTGTACGGGAGATCTTGCTGCTCTATTTCCTCAGAAAATTCTGGGGGTTTTCTGCTACTTCAGGGTCCACTCCTGCAAGCACTGAAAAAAAAAAAAAAAACAAAAAAATCAACCACATCTGTCTGAGCAAGGGATCTAGCTGAGAGACTGATGGGTGTTTATACCAAAAATTGGAACCATATCTTTGCAATTAAACATGTCAGCTGCGAGGAAGATAGACAGTTTCTCAGTTTGTTACATCAGCTTTGCTGTGTGCTCTACTAGCCCTTGTAGCTGTTCCTTAAACTTGTTTTCTGCACTGTAAATGCCATAAGCCCACTCCATCTGCAAAAGAACACGTGAGCTCTCTGTAAACACGCATCTTTCCAGCAAATCAAGCTGCATTTCCAGGGGAAAGTAAACCAAATGCTATATATTCAAAATTATTGTCCACATGGGGAAAATTATATACACAAGTGGTTTGCAAAGGTGATAAAGACTCAGTCCATCTCATAGTTCAGCCAAACCCTTTCTCACTTCTGCACAGAGGCAGAGGTCTCAAAAGAATTGTGGTATTAAACAGAGCTGGCAGGCACAAGTCTCAGCACAATTCACTCCATATGGAATCACGCATGTGGCTATTTTTAGCAAATGAGAGATTGCAGCTTTGCATCCACTTCTCAAAAAGAAACCGAAAACCCAAAACATTTCCACATTTAGCACTGTGTTAAGAAAGGAATCAAAGAGGGGCAAGCATGCAAAGACTAGTGCAGGTATTGTCCACGTCACCTTAGAATCGAAATGCTCTGGGTTGGCTGTCAGTTTGGGTTGGCTGTCATAAACGAACCCTCTCGTTCTGACCTCTGGGCACATTTTATAGATGCAGTTATTGTGGAGCTGTGCAGCAGGATTAGCGCATTAACTTGTAAGTGGGAAGGCCGGCATAAATGGTAACGCTGAAAAAGCTTCTGCAGTCGACATATTATCATGCTGGCAGAGATCACATTTAGTGGATGCAAATCCATTCCTCCAGAATGTTTTCTACATAAATTGGATCAGCACAAAGCATAGGCTATGGCTTATGTTGTATTAGCTCTGACTTCTCATCGGATGCATCGCTTGTAACGTGCTCACCTCCCCCCCAGTAGTTCCCATCAGTGATATACACAGGCAATGTAGCCACAGCGGGGAAGGCCTAGGCATGACAGAGAGGTCTCGGAGGATGAAGCTGCAGCCTGAGAAGACTTTCCTAGTTCTGGGAAGAAAAAGAGGGATGAGAACAGGCGAGCACGCTGGCTGCAGCTCACCTGAGGGAGCTCAGGACTCCCCTCAAAAGCACTAGGGGGTTGGCCAGGGCACAGGGGAGGGCTGCAGTGCTCCTGCCCCAAGGGAATGGAATTAGGTCAATGTACCTTGCTGACTCCAGACAACAGGTTGGGAAGTCTCAGGTACCAGGGGAACAAAAGGTAAATTTGAAGAACTAAAAAAAAAAAGCCAACAAAAAACCAACCAAACAACCCCCCAAAAAAACCAAAAAGCAGTTTTGCACTTTACAAAGATAAAGGTTCCAAACCCCACCCCTCAAATCTGGGTGTAGAGAATGAAGGAATAGACACAAATTTATGTCTTTATTCCTGGGAGTATAATACTGCTGTGGCTTAGGAGAAATGGGACCTTGTCCCAAGTCTATGATGATCTTTTTAGCTTTCAATCTTGTAAACGTCAGCACATTCACTCTGTGCGCCCGGCAAAAAACACGCTAGTTCCTTCTTCCTGCAGGCATTTTGCTCCTTACAGAATATCAAGCAATTAATATCAGGTAACCATGCCACAGCCTGGGGGCTGGGACCCATAGAAAATCCCCATGGGGACTGAAAGGGCATGGGTTTCCCTAGCCAGGGCCCACCCCACCTCCCTCAGCGAGAGGGCAGCCCACAGCATCGGGCATCTCCGTGGGCATGGGCTGGGGTCAAGCCACGCAGTCAGCCTGCAAGACAAGATCAATGGCACGCATGGCTAATACGTCTGCAGCAGGGACCGAAGGGCCAGGGCTGAGCTGAAACAGGACCCATGGGCTAAGGTGTGGGTAGAGGCCTCAGGTGAGGCTGGTCAGGGCCATTACGGTGGGCAGCAGCAAAGCTAACCTCCCAGAAAGACTCAGCAAAAACAACCCTTCCTCTTGGTCCACACTGATGAAGAGCATATGGCAGGATCAGATAAGTAAATGCATTAACACAAGCAAAGTTATCAGATCAATAAAAAGAAAGGCAATGCCTACACTTAAAATTCCTTCTTCGTCAATGTTCTGTTCTCACCACATTTCACTTTCACGTGGTAAAACAGTTACTCAGCCTATGCATACATAATCCATAACATGATGCTTTTTTAGTCTTCCTTCATGTTTGCCACTTTCTGCCATAGTGGTCTGGAATAAAGTCACAGTCTGAGCTGTGTCCAGAGAAAGATGATCATTCAGGCAGAAATAATAAGGGAAAAAAAGACTCGTTATAGATCTGACCTCTCATGTACTTGGGAAACTAATTGCAGTCAATGTTTTCAGCTACACACAATTTACTACAACATAATATGCCTGGCCCATGAGGCGAGTAAAAGTGATCCCTGGCAATGGCCATTATTCTTCACACACCACTTTAAGTGATATTATCAGATTCCCCATGTGTAAGGCCTCTGTGATTTCATACTGAATTACAATTAAACTTACAGAACCGGGAATCGCTGCAAGCAAAATGGCAAGCTACAACGTGCAGCAGTTTCAGCAGAATAAAATGAAAAATGAGAAGTCTCTTGCAATGAGTAAAAAAGACTGGGAGAAATGCACACGTGGAGCTGTACTGTTATTAGATACATGGCTATACATAGCAGCTGCTTCCTCATCTGAAAACCTGTGCACACCACTCGATTGTCTGATAATTTCCAAGATATTTTCAAGACCATTCATTGCTGACCTCGACAGTGGCTGGAGGGATTCAATTTGCCGAACTTTCTGTGGACTACTTTTGAGGACCTTTGAAGTCAGCAAAGATCTTGGCAACAAATCAGTGGAGTTCAGTGTATGATTCGGGATCAAATATTGTTCCCCACTGTGGGATGAGTTGCTCCTGCAACTTCATACTTGATTACATGCAACTATTTTTTGATTAGGTGTCTTCTGACAAAACAAGAATCTTAGGTGAGTCAACAAACCCAAAGGATTCGTCTCATACATTAACACTGATAATACTGGTACCTCGTCATACACAGGGAAATGTGGGGGGGTTAAATAGCATTTGTTTCATTCTTGCTGTTCCGTGGGAGAAGCGATGATTGCTCTGTGTAACAACTTCCCTACAGGGGAGTCCCTGCTGCCGGCGACTGCTGTTGAAAGTAGAATTTTCCTTACAAAACTCAGCACATACACAGTTTGAAGAGACAGGGATCATGGCCTGCTCTTACCTTTGTGCAAACCTGGCCAGCTGGACACATTATTCTTAGCTGGATACTTAATCAAGGCAAATACAGTAGGATTACTATTAATTTTTTTTCCAGAAGTTAATTTTTCAGCAGAATGTATTCTTTTGCTTAATGTCCACAACAAAATTCGCTAACTTGCGTACACAAAGAAATGCAGCTGAGTGATGCTGTATCCTCCATTTGGCTTATAGACATTCACCCATGTGTGCATCCAAGCTTTAGAAAAACAAAGAAAAGATGAGGTCCAGCGCAACACGTAGCTGTGCAATTCTCCTTACAAAATCATTAACTCTGCCATGATGTCCATTAAAAAAAAAAATAATGTTTGTGGCCCAAGTCCCATGTCAGCCATAAGAACGTTGCAGTTTTAACAGCCAAGAAGAATAAATACAAAAGAATGGAAAGGACACACAAAGCTGCTCGTGGGTTAGATGCAATCTATTGGACAGGAGAGTTGAATTATGAGATGATCCCATGTTAAAGATCTTTCTCCTTGAAGAAATGGTACCAGCTACAGCTAAAAAGTAGTATTAGACTTAAAGAAATGAGATTCTGATCTGATACTTCAATGAGAGAGAGATTTTTGCCTATGAAAACAAGAAGATTGCAATAAAGTGCCTCTAAACAATCCCAACAGAAACCCCGAACCAAATCGTGATGTGGATCTCTGGGAGCAGACCCTCACGGTGTCCCACAAACACC
>JAVJGJ010000059.1:86190718-86202178 GCA_035590215.1 Microhierax caerulescens
CATCGCCTGCTGATGGCAAGTAGAGAACAACATCCTTTGTTTTCTTTTGCTATCGCTTCATTAAACTGCCTTTATTTTGACCCACAAAGGTTTTTTTCATCTTATTTTCTCCCCCTGCCCGCCCCCCATTCTGCTGAGGAGGTGAGTGACAGAACGGTTTGGTGGGCACCTGGTGTCCAGCCAAGGTCAGCCCACCACAGTCCTTTTTGGTGCCCAAACAGGGACACGAGACCACGGCAGTTTTATATTAAGTGTGCTATAGCTATAGTAGTTATTAAGCAGCAAGCTCCTGTGTGAGTCATGGAATTTGTTGGCTGGACTGCTTCCCTCTGTTTTGCTAAGCTTGGGAACATGTTAATGGAAGTAATGGCTATGTGCTTTGCCCTGGCGTTGATGCTCTGGCTGGGGAGAGCACGGTGCTTGTGCTGGGGGAGCTCTTTTGTGGGGAGGATGAAGGAACTGGGGAACGTGCTGGTACAATGACTAAGTGCTTTGCCCTGGCACTGATGGCTTTGCTGGGGAGATGGAGAAGATGAGGGAACACATCTCCCTCTCCCTGCCCAGGACTGCTGTGGGTGGTTTTGTTACACTCCTGAGGTCCTTGCTCACCCTTGTATGAGCTGTTTAATTACTACTGTTGGCCTGTTATGGGTTTTGTGGAATTTGGTCTTGTCCTGGCATAAGAGAAGACAACTTCTGGGTGAGGCAATATTGAAATGTGCCCTGAGGTGGCCGGTCCCAGCGTGGCAGGGTGTGTGGAAGGATTTGGGCAGATACCCAGGATGGTTATCACCACCCATAACCTGGGACTTTACACCTGAACACCAAGCAACCCTGGCACACTGACACGCCACCTGATAAAAGGGTGCCCTGCCTACCCCAGTGAAAACCAGCAGCTTCCAGCACTGTACTGGGGCCTGGCCTGCACCCATCAAGCCGCAGTTCAATACTCTCAGAGGACTGTGGTTGAGTCAGGGACCCAAACTGCATCTGAGGACACCGTGGCTGAGACAGGGACACAAACAACAACCAGAGTAATTGCCCCAGTAGTGAAAAAGAAACGGGTCCATATCATCAATTAATAAGGGAGGACAACAAAGAGGGTCAGCTGTCCTGGCCATGTCCCCTCCCAAGAACTTGCCCGCCCCCACCTACTGGTGAGGGGGGGATGCTGGAGAGGCAGCCTTGATGCTGTGCCAGCACCGCACAGCAGCAGCCAAAGCCCTGGGGTGTTATCAGCACCTTCCTGGCTCCCAGAGCACAGCACAGCACTGTGAGGGCTGCTGTGGGGCTCAGCCACACCAAATACACCTCCTCTGACAGCTCGGGTTATGAAAGAGCTCTGACACTCTTCTGTGTATCCAGATACAGCTATGCAGGAGGTTTGCACGTGATCCTACTTACTCATTTGCAACACTGACAAACACAACTAGCTCCTAAAGATAAGTAAATCAAATATACTGAAGCATGATGCCATTTCATGTATCACATACTTCCAAATGATGCACATTTAAAATTCACATTTTTAATCTGTTGGGGTTGGGGGTTGTTGTTTTTTTTTTTTTTTTTTTTTTTTTTTTTTTTTAACAGGCAGGTTGTCTGTATAAAACAGTCTTGGCCCATGGTGCTTGAACAAAGTAAAAACTCTACATTGGATAAAATATGGAAATCACAGGCATGAAAATGTATATTTAGAAATAACTGGTGATAGCGTAAATAATATCTATTGTTATCTTACTTCATATTCTTGCATTACCGCTATCCTTGGGCAGGGGCAGGGCATGGTTAAGCATTGACAGGATAGAATAAAGCTTATATGACAATACTGCATTGGTCTAGCCATAAAATGATTTAAAAGGCTAATTTCATGCTGAAAATATATTATCAGCATTTTTGGTTATTATATTGTAAGAAAGACAAAGGTATCACTTAATAGGCAGTAAAGCATTCGTTGTGGTCCACAATAGGAATAATTGAAACTCTTGTAATACAGAAGAGTGGAACACAAAGAAGAATGCTAGACAGGAAGCCAGAGGGGGATTATAGGACTAAAAGAATGCAAACACACACCAGGAAGCTGTCAGAAGAAAAGTGGGTTCAAGCCAGTGGAAGTAGAATAAGCAACAAAAATTGTGTTCATCCCTCCTAAAAAATAAAGGCAAAGAACGAGTTATTTCTTGCCTACAAGACTGGAGTATCTGGCTTGAAATTTTGGCAAAAATTTCTCTTCATTGTGTTGTTCAGAGAGACAGAAATTTGTCTGAAATCCTCTCCACATCAAAGACGGAGACAGCTTTGTTACCAGTGCCAGTTTGGAAAGGATTCCATTTGAACATCCTATTTATCATTAGTTTCCTTGGCATTTAGGTCAACTTCATATAGCGTTCATTTCCCACCTAAATAAAATTGTTTCACAGAACCCCAACTCTGGCTTTTGCTCCAAGGGGCAGTAATGTCATTACAATTCAATAAGCATTTTCAGTAGTCTGTCTGTGGTCTTGTTACTAGAAACGCAGCTATAGTTAAATTTAGGGTGTATTCTGTTTCATTATTGCAGTTATATGTGTCCGTTTAGAACACTCCTACTGTTAGAACATACTTCTAATAAAAATGATGCTGCTTTTATGCGTCAATTCATCTTTAAGAAGCCTGACCCATTTGGTACCCTCCTCATTGCTAGAATCTAATCTTAGCCACAAATATAACTCTGGATAAATTGAAATATCTTTGTAGAATAGTTTCAAATCACAGAATCATAGATCAGCCCAGGCTGGAAGTAATCTCAAAACACTATCTGGTCCATCCAACCTTTCATGGGAAAAGGAGCCTAGACAAGATTATCTAGTGCCATGTCCAGTCGCATCTTGAACACCTCCAGCGATGGGAACCCTGTCATGTCCACTGAATTATTGTTCTCATTGTAGACCAATTCTTTCCTACATCAAGATGAAACCTCTGCCGGTGCAGCTTGTGGTCATTGCCCTTCGTCTTCTCCACGTGGCTCCTTGTGAAGAGAGCTCTTTTTGCACAGTATTGCTCTTTTTGCCTTATATATCAATAATATTATTGATATTGTGCTCCAAGGGGAGGCTTGGCTTTCAGGGCAGCATCAGACTCATTCCCAGTTGCATGGTGAGAATTGCTGGTGTACACATTTCCCCCAGTTTCCTGCCTTTCACAGGAGATTGTCAAGGTAAGGTAGGATGAGGACCAAGTGTTTTGGTGGCCTTCAGCAGTCTGACTTTCCCTCAGCAACTCTGGCTTCAGGATCTTCTGAGACCTTCAGTCCAGAACACCAGAACACTTCCAACTCGCCATACATTTTTCCTTTTAAATCCTTTTCATCTACCTGGATGTGGATGCTAGTGGGTTTACTATAACCTTGCTCTTACCAGTGAGGAACATTCTTGTAAACAGGAGAAAGGAATCCAGATCTATTGAGACAGGCAAGTTGAAAAGGCTTTTAGCTCACTGTTCATGAAGATCATATTCTCCATTATGAGCCCTCCTCTGAGCAGCCGTTCTTTAATATCTATCCAAAGCGTTTTGGTCTCTCTGTCAGCTCTGCTAGAGCTCTGACAGCTCTGACAGCTCACTTCATGCCATTTTTTAGCCTTGCACAATTAGATTAAAGATTATTCTGTGTGAAGATTAATCTGCTTTTCCCACTCTCCTGATGGCAGACTTTTGAAGAAGCAAAGCAGACTCAGCTCTCCTGCCAGCAGACTGTTCTCTTAATGGAACCTTAATTAAATTTCTGCATCTTTTAATAACAAAATCCTTTGAGTACGGGACTACCAACCTCTTCCAAATCTGTCCACTAAGACAACCTCTTCAATCACCACTACCTTGGCCCTTTAGTGTAGGTGAGAGTCAGCTCCTCACGGCTGACCTTTTTTCTAGTTTTTTATGAAAATAACATGACTTCTAAAATGCATGGAAAGCTCTTACTCAAGCCTTTTTTTTTACTTGTATTTAGCCAAGGAAATGCTTGCATGCATCTTTTTTTTCCTAAAATGCATTCCTCTGCAGAAGCAAGCCTTCACATCTTGTGTTAGTGTGCCTTCTCTATCTGTAGCAACAGAACAATTTTCTGACTCACAGAGCTTACGTACACATACCAATGGTACAAATGTAGATGGGTACATCTGGACAATACATCTTGAGAAACACACAGGAAGTAACCCCTTTTTATTTTTGCTGTTTGATTGATCAGATTCCCGTTGGAAGCCATGCCTGGAACCCACAAATGTGATGAGGTTGAAAGAATGTAAAGAGAATGTACGAACCATGGTGCCTGGGGTTTTTAACTTCAAGCAACCAAGCTGGGTGCGAAAAGAGTCTGTGTTCTGTAATATCCACACAACTAATGCTTTGTCCTGTCCGGGACTTTGGCCATAATTATCTTCATGCCCCTTTCAGATTGAGGTAAGTATTTCTGAAGTTTTTCAGAAATAAATTCTGAGGCATCTTCCCAGTTCTCTATTTTATATTCTGTCTTTTCTGCCTAGTAGTAGCCTTGAGATCTGTGCACTAGAGGAACGGGGTAAACTGAATACTGACTGACTTACAACTGTAAGATCAGAAAGTTCTTTACAATGATGTCTTTAGGAGAAATACAGCTACTGTAAGGACTGATAAATGTGTTTGGTAAATTACTGGCAGTTTCTTAATAGTTCTGTCAAGAGACTGAATTATATGATTTATGTTCACATGGATATTTGATTTATGCTCAGTTACACAGTTATGTAGCAGAATCTATTACTGATTTTCAGCCACTACTTGCACATAAAAAACGCACCACACTGAATCCGTGTTTGTGTTTAATTGCTTTTCAAAGTTCAAAACCAAGTAACCATCTTATTGTTTCTGTTCAGAATTAGAAATCCCGTTTTGTGTTTCATCAGTACAGTACGAATAAAGGACTGCATGAGTAGTATCAGATTTTAAACCCCACTTCAAACAGTTATATCGTTTGAGCTATTAGTCATAGTGCCATTTATGCGTTCCCAGCGAGGATATTAGATTGAAACTTCAGGTTATTGTCTTTTTTTAAAGTGGTAAAATGTAATGATGGGGGATGAAAATGCATTGAAAGCCTCCCATTGATATTTTTTACATATTTTCATTCAGGATTTCCTTTGGCTTTGGGTGCTACTGCTATTTTTGCTTCTGCCTAGCTCGAACTTAGAAATAAGGGCACAATTTCTCAGAATCCTTGACTTTTCCATCTCCAGACTAATCCACAGCATATACACTGAGTATGTAATCTGAAAATAATGAGGCGTTTACAAAAAAAGAACCATACTATTTGTAAAGAAACATAGGCTATCTGAAAATCTTTGAAAATGTCCTAACTTATGTTTTACAAGAACTTACGGGAGTGTTGCTTCTATTCAAGAGTATTTGTCTTCCCTTCACTTCAAATTAACAATTTCATACTTCAACTTCTTTATCCATGCCAAATTTTTTTTTTTTTAATAAATTGATCTGTATAATATTCAGTGTACTACCTCACATCCCCTGTATTTTGGGAACATAGAGAAATTCCAATAAGAATTCAATAAAATAAACTGGCATGTTCACATTTCCTGGTGGTTTGCTTCTACTACCTGACCTTACACTTGAAAAAACCAAGCGTAACATTTCACAACCTGAAAAAAAGGAGAGAGCTCTGGCTTTTCTCCTCTCCTGCTTTCAAACCTGCTTGCTTGAACCACCAGCACAGAAGTCAGATGGAAAACAGTAAAGGCTGGTTAATGCACCACAGTTCTTGCAGCATCCCCTGCTTATGCTAAGCCTACTGTAAAGAGAACAGTTCTCAAACTTTTTCTAACCTTTCTCAAAGCCATAAATGTTCCCCTGTATCCTGATCTTCCCAGAGAGACGTTACCTCCTGTTTAAACTCCACAAGCCCTGCTGATACTGCTGGGATGACTCGTGCAGAAAGTGGTTTTTCTAAGGCAGAGGACACATAAAAATGTGTATTCACATGCCTGAATGCTCACAAAAGTTGGCTTTACTGCTGAAAAAATAATTGTAACTGCAAATATATTAAAAATTGACTATGTACTTATTTTTGCCTGTTACTTATAACTTTAGAAGGTTTTGAATAATGTTAATAATTAAATAATTTTAATCTACTTATCAAGAACTTAAATTTTTCATTAAATATGTAAGGATGGGTGATTCTAGGCACCAACGAGTTTCGTAAGATTCTCTGGTTTTGCTCTCAGCTGTGAAAATAACCTAACGGGGCTTTTTTATGGTTTTGTGATTTGAAAGCATTCTTTGCAGTCCGTACATAAGGTGTAATTGAAAGGTAACAGCTAGCAGACATTTCTAAACATTATTTTTATTTAATCTACTAAATTATTCTTATAGTTTTATTATTATTTGATGTTTGTGTGAAAGAAACTTGGTATTACAAAAGCATAAAGACAAGATACCATCTTGTTCTGTGCAGAAGATTTACAGATAAAGGCAGAAGAATTTATCCATACATTTTTAATGATGCAGTTTCTCCAGAATCTCTGTTTGAAAGCAAATGGGAAGTTTGCCAGCCTGTCAAACCTCACTTGCTGTAATGCAAGTCTTCTTACAAGATCCACAAAGCTAGACACATCCCTTGCAATTGCTTAGGCTCGTTTCTAGCCATTATTACTCTTGCAGAAATCACGTTTCTGCAGCCTCCTGGTAAAAATAGAGGATTTGCATGGATGGGAATAAAAATACTTTAACATCATCCCATTAGCACTTCTCCAACATACCCAGAAACTTCAGAGAATGCCTTTAGCCAGCCTTAACAACTTACTTGACTAGGTGAAAAGCATTCAGAGATATTATTGGATCCCAATCTGCAGGCCTCAGCCTGGTAAACCAGTGGATACTACCTGCTTGTTATTCCAACTACTGTGGCATTTTATTTTCTGTACTCTGCGCAAAGGATACCTGGAGCTGGAAAGATTTATAAACAAAATGAACTTCTAAGGACCCCAGTACAATTGCCCGTTACTAGGACAAGGCTTTGTTCTTGTTCCCTAATCAAAGGAATTGCCATTGGCTGAAAAAGCCAATTGCCACTGACTGAAAAGGCAAATAATTTAAGTATTCCTATTGGACTCTGAATCATTATGACCATAGAGATTAAAAGAAATCCCTAATAATTAACCAAACATATATTGTCATGAGTTACTGTACCAAGTGAATGTACCGCTAGTATGAAATCTGAGATATGCTTCAGTAAATAAGGCAGGAATCTAAAAAGTAATTGTATTTTAATCCTATTTCATTTCGGGTCAGGTACACCTAGAATTACGCTCTATTCAGTCAGCATGCTCTTCATCTTTTTGGTCGTTCTCATCATCAGCTACAAATATACTACTACTAACACATAAACGTTATTCACCTTTCAAGAGAACTAGAGCAAGACTTAAAAGACCAGTGTCTTACTCTCTGTCATACTAATGACCGTCCATAAAACAAATTGTCAAAATACGGTGTCACTTTAGACAGCTGAAATATTATTAAAGTTTTTTAAGCACTTTTAGTATCTCTATAATCCCATTTAATGTATGTAGTTTCAAATACACAGGACAAGCGACTGAATACAACTTTAACTGATTTGCGAGTATAGGTCAGTGTGGCTAACAGCTTTTAACAGGCCCCTTTCAAGCCAGACAGAGAGAAGCTGGTTGTGAGCCTCATGCTTGGGTGAGCCTCACCATCGTACAGCTTTTGCTGACATACCAAAGCTATTAGCAGATATTTTCAGTGTGAAATCTGATAGAAAAATGCACGCAGAATTTCTACTCTGTCCAAGGGGCTGTAGCCAATTCAGTTCCCATAATGCACAGTCCACAGAAGGAATATTATACATTCCTGAAGGTATTTTCTTGACTCTGTGTTTTACTTCTTAAGAAACATTAATTCGATCTTTAAAGTACATATTTGGATTATATATCCTCTCAAGCTTATACTCTCCTTCAGTATACAAATGTCAGAGTTACAGTACTTGTTAAAACAGTTGTCTTACTTGAATCTTATTTTTTCATTCCAGCTGAAGACATTTTTGCACTTCTAGCCAGAATTTTCTTAGTCGCAAGTTAAGATACCTTGTAAAGCTTATACTGTTAATGGCAGTCATTCTGGATGTCCTAAAATTAGTTTAATACAGCTCCATTGGTAAATAAATGGTTGAGCTTCTCATAATCACTTCATTTGATATTCACAAGTTTACGAAAATTTTCATAAAGATTATAAAAGCTGTAAAATTTGGCACAAAGAATACATCAGCATTTTTAATCATTTGCTACCAATTCATTTTGCATGATTCATATCTCATCTACCTCAGTACAGTCTGTACCAAGACAGGAACCAGAAAAAATCAGAACTCAACTTTGAAATTTCACCTCCCATGAAAACACTGTTCCCACTGAACGTTAACGCAGCCTTCCCTTAAGAGCGGGTGGTCCCACGGGCTGAAGGATAGGTGAGAGCGCTCCGGTTCCTTCTGGAGCATTTGTGCATCTGTGTTCCACCTCAGCCACCTGTATTGCCAAATGCAGGAGACATGCAGGAGGTGCGCAACATCTGTGACTCTAAGGTGCCTCAGCATCCTCTCCGTTCTCTTTTATGGCTGAAAATTGGTGCTCCTCTAATCCTATTTCTATTCCTTTGAAAACTAAAGAGATGTAATTTCCCACAAAGACAAGAAACCAGACTGCTCTTTAAGCGTATTTCTCCCGTACAAGGAGAATGTCGTGCCAATGTAGTACAGGTTGGTAGACAATGATTTTGGCTTGTGTTCTTCTCTGAGATTTCCTGTGTTCCTGGTGAGGGCTCACGCAGCTTGCCTTTCTGTTTGACAAGGCAGAAGTCCTTGGCTACACACATTATACTTCTTCTGTGGCAAGTGCCCACTACTGACTGATCACAACTTACTGAATTGCCAGACTGATCTCGGTGTGTACCTTGGAGTATCCCCACACCGTATTTTCTCAGTCTCCAAACTACTGGGACAAACACAAATGGCTATAAAACATACCGTATAAGGCATAATTTTCTGCAGTATTCATGCATGCCTGACGTTGCTTCCAACACCTAGCTAGTCACAGTCTTTTTGCTCAAAAGAAGGATTTCCCTGTCTTTTGCAGATAACCACATGAAAAGAAAAACTGCATCACTGAGGAAGTCAGAGCCATAGTATTGTGTTACTACTACCCTGTGTAGTCAGTCTAATATTTAAATGCCAACATTCAATTTTTAAGTCCAATAAATGACACTCTGAGGCTTTGTTCTTCAGCTTTATTCAGATAATACAAATTTTATCTCTCTTTCCCATCCCTACAGGCTAGAAGTTATGCTTTTCTCTCCCTTTTCTTCACAGTGCATCTTGTAGGCAGGCAACAAACAGGACAGAATGAAGAATAAGTGATTCACCAGAAGTCATTCCAAAATGCTGTATTTCTCTCTTCCAGTTAAAGCATGCTGTTAGCTGGAAATGGAGTCCCTGCCTTTTCGGGTATGGTTTTTGACCCCTGCAATTTAACCCAATATTCCCTGATGTAGAAGGCACTTCCCACAAAACTTCTTGGCTTAATAACTACCACTTTGTTTCCTAGCTGCCAGACAAAGTTGCAGATGAAGAGCACAACCCAAAGAACTTACGGACACCCTGCCCACAGGTTTACTGTTTCACTGGCAAAGCAAGGCATTAGTGCCAACAGTTCTCCTCTGGCTAAGATGATCCACAGGTTCATACATATCAGTCTCTCAGGTGTTGGAATTTCATATTCTGACAACCAGTAGCCAAACCTCTTTACTGAAACAGTACTTGTCTCCTCTAACCAAGGACCACTCCCCAAAGTAGGAAATAAACCGATGCTTTTTCAGCTGCTTGCATCAGCTATGCTGGAGGGCAATGCTGTTCTCACACAAAACAGAGCCCAGGGGTGCAGAGCTCAGAAGCCAAAAGGAGTTTTAGCTGAGAAAGAGGGGCTAAACATCAAACATCTAAACATCTGCAGCCGGTAAGGACAGTGGAAGCCAGAATACCCCTGGGGTGGTACATCCTCCTTCCTGCAGCACCTTCCTCTTCAGGGTGCACCCACAGCCTGTTGTGAACTGCGCCTTTTTTAAAGTGCTATGAAGGGGCAGTCGCCACCTTTATAAAATCGAATCTGCTGGAACAGAGAAAGCATCTTTTCTCCTGTTGATGCTTTCACCAGCTGGATTTTTGGTTTGCTATTGCTTTATATATATATATATATATATTTATATTTATATATAATATATATATATATTGCGTTTATATTGAGGTTACATTAGCACCAGGTTGTACAACAAGGTTGCTCTCAAAGGTGTTTGCAGCCTTAGAAACGGCCACGCATCCACCAGTATCCACATGCGGGTTGTATGCAGGTCTGAAAGGTTTGAACGTTACTTTTGTAACACTAGCTCAAATTCCCGCTCTCCAATGAACAGATACATAAAATGGCGGTGCTGGGAGCTGCTCACCACATTGTCTAAACTCCCAAGTCACCAAATCTCACAGCCTCAAAAAGGGGAAATGACATCAACTGGTTAAGGGAAGGATCAGTAAAATCAAATGTATTGTTACAAGTTTGAGACAATTGAAACAAAGTGATTGCTAATGGTTAATTCAAAATACAAGTATTTTTGTATATCCTGCTAAGTGCTTTGCTGAGCACTGATAAATCCTTTGTCCAAAAGGGTAACTTTGAAAGGAAGCGCCCTCCACAAGATAGATGGGCTGCTGGAAGCACACCATGAAGAATGGGATCAGCAAGTAGGGGAAAGGTAACTGTGGCACTGGGAGATAGTGACCTTCAACTCCCTATAGTCCCCAATAAGGCAAATCCCCAGGTGTAGTCAGTAAAAAGCTTAAGCTGCCTGAGAACATGTACTAATTTGCATTAGAAGCAAGACACTTGTAACCAACCCTGTGCATGAATGAAAATGAGTATGCAATGTACTATGAATATACAAATACTCTTGCATACACTGTGCACCCTTAAGTAGCTCGGTGTGCATGTCAGGAGAAAAAAATCCCCACGCCCCCAGCACTGCAATAAACCAACATCAGTGCTCTGATCTGTCATTTGGTTTGGTAAGTTTTCCCAGTTATAATTTTCACCAATACCCACACAGCTCAAAAAACACAGCCCTTCCTGCCACCGGGCGCTCGGAGCCTCAACGTACACGTGTGTCACGTTCAGGATCGAAGAGGGCTGCCTGGCACAGGCTGGCAGGTGTGAAGGCGCGGCGGTGTTTGCGCCGGTGCCTGGGCCTGAGGCCTAAGGCCTGGCTCCGGGACCTAGGGCCTGTGCCGGCACCTAGGCTTGGGACCCGAGGCCTGGTTCCAGAGCCTGGGCCCCGTGCCCGGGCCTGAAGCCTGGTTCCAGGGCCTGGGGCCTGGGCTCGGGGCCTGAGGCCTGA
>JAVJGJ010000059.1:86203096-86217125 GCA_035590215.1 Microhierax caerulescens
CCGGCAGTGCCCACAGACCTGAGACCCGCAGCAAAAGTTGGCTGCGGAGTCGGGTTGCCAGTGACGGGTAGACCTGCTGTCCCTGGCGGCCGGGGAAGCTCTTCCCCTGCCCCTGTGTCCCTGACGAATGTCCCCCGGCCCGTCGCCTTCCTCTGGTACTGCCCCGGGGCCCAGCGCTGCGGGCAGGGCGGCAGCTGCCTTTCCTGCTGCTGAACACCCCGAAAGCGGCTGATTTTCCAGCAGGATAGTAGTTGGGGGGTAACCAGAGTCTCTGTAGGAATGAAGAGATTTTTAGTGCTGTGTCGGTAACGTTGTTGAATTTTTGAACAGTTCTGGTATGGCTGCGACTTGGTAGAAATAAAGGGATGGCTCCTGCTTGGTTTGCCGTCCTTCGAGCTCACCTTCCCTCCCTTCTGGGTAATCTTTCTGTGACACCTACAGCAACTGTTTGTATTTTCTTACCTTCACCTGGAAGCTGCTCAAGTGCCATGGTAACAAATGAGGTGTAAGTACCCGCGTAGAACAGGAGGTGCGGATAAGTAATATTAAGAAAATATTATCTGTTAATGCGTTTCAATCTCTGGAAATGGGAGCAAGCAGCACTGGTTCTCTGACCACGTTTTGAGCCTATGGGTAGAGGGACGGGGAGATTGACAGCTAGCTTCAGGTAGCTGTGTTTGTGTTACTTGGCTTATTTTGGGTAGGCTTTCCTGCCGCCACCATTTTAAGGTGAACTTTTGGTGTTTAAAAGGGTGAAGGCGTATAGTGTAGAGTCAGTGACTGCTGGCATGGAGAAAATGCAGCTTGTTTGCTTGGGAATACTCAGGCTCAAGTGCTAGAATATTTGATAGCAATCAATAGGGAGCAGTCTGGCTTGAAATTATATATGAGATTATATGAACTAGCCTGATTCTTGTCATTATTGTCTTTCATCTTAATATTTATCATAGAATATTTATCACAGAGATCAATGGCCGTGTCAAAGGATTCTCCCTGCCACCTCCCTTTGGTGTCCAGGTCCTATCTCCAGCAAATATAACCTGTTACATCTACGTTGTTTTCCCTTCATTGTGAAGAATGAGGGGAGACTGGAGACAGGAGCAGTGTATTCACTTTGATTTTGTTTTCTGAGGGGCCAGTTGGGGTAGGGAGTGTTTGGCTTACCTGGTTGAGCTCATATGTGATGCTTATATGACAAAGCCAGTGTGCTTTATTTATACTAGACTTCAGGAGGGAAGGATGCTCTGTCGCATGCATATGTATAACTTCTCTGGACTACAGTTCAAAAATATGCATCAGAGAAGCTCTTTTAGCATGAAAAGAGATGGTTTTACATATATTAACTATAAATATTTGTACAGAGGAGGAAGTAGGACTTCAGTTTCAGGACTCTTACATAAGATAGTATCTTTGAAGTCAAGGCTTGATGCACTTGTGACTCACTAAGATGGAAGCCCCAGTATTCTCACGAAGATGTGCTTAGCTGTGCAAAGTGTCACCTGTACCCAGTGCACAGGCGGGCTGTGAGAACGTGACAGAATAGACAGTCTCCTGTGTAAGCACCTGCCTGGAAAGCAATGCCATGGCCTCTGTGAGAGCCTACATTCTCACTGTGATGATAGCATCAGTGGGGTGTGACTTCAGCATGCCTTTCCTTTTTCCCTTGTGATGTTCTACTCCTTCATTCACATGGTTCTCCTTCATCTCTTACTCCTTAGATTTCTTTGCTGCAGCCCATATTCTCCTTTTTTCCTCCAGAGATGAATTGCTGTGATCACTTTTTCTCCAGCCATCCTGGGAAGGCTGACAGTTGACAGGAGGGAAGGGGGGCAGGGGTGGATGGGGAGAAGCAACAGGAAGGTTGTGCTCATAAAAACAAGTGTCATACTTTTCCTGAGGACATGATGGGTGTCCCGTTGCGATTAGTGGGGCTCTGCCTACGTCAAGAAGTAGCATAGTCTCTAAAGCCACCATCTGTGGAAGGAACTTACTCTCCAAAAGAAGCAAGCAACACATTTATTTGCAGATGTTTGATCACATGGAGGGCTGGCTTTTTGTGCACTGGTCTGCAGTTGTGTGGTTTGTTGAAGCTGTACTTCACAACAAATACGCGTAGTGTAAGCTGAGACCACAGAGCAGAATGTTTCTATTTCCTGCTTTGGCTGTGTGTGTTGTTTTGTGACAATGTCTACATTATTTGACCATTAGAGGACAAGATTTCCTTAAACTGGAAAGAGAAACTGAGGTTCCCACAGGGCCTGAAAGGCACTGTCACTGTGTGTCCTGCCTTGAACTCTTCTGCTAAATGATGTCTCAGTCCATTTTAAACTTGTTTGAACCAGGAGCTTAAACTCGGGCCTCGCTTTCATGTTGCACAGCAGTTACGTTACCGCATGTAGACAGCCTGCTGAAGTCACTGATGCTGTGTTGTTGGAGGGAGTAGGGAAGCATCTTTCCTAACAGCTTCGTAATAGCTGACAGTAAAGTTCTGTCTGTTCATCAAATGCTGTCAACTGTGTGTTGAGGCACTAGCAGGTTTACTCTTTGCTTCTGACATTTCGTGTCGCTTGGCGGTGCATTTGGGGTTTTTTTGTAGTTCAGGTTTGGGTCCAAGGATTTTTGTTTCTCTTTTGGAACAAGAGACCACTGTTGGTCACCTGGTTGACAGAATCAACACTACTATAATTGCAACAGTCGTATGAACAGCTTTGTTTTAACCCGAGTGCTAGCTGTAGATTCATTTCCCAGGCAGCTGCTTAGGTATGCAGGGGAATACTAGGTGACCTTGCTACTCTTGAAACTCCTTACAGGACTGAAGTTCGTTGGTTTTGGAACATATACCCTTCCAATGTCCTTCACTTGAAAAAGGAAAAAATCTTTGATAATACCAAAGGGCGAGGAGGGGTGGGTGGGTGGATGTGTGTTGCGCAAGAAAGTGGACTTTCAAGTACTGGTGGCTTTACAGAGTGAGAGAAGCTTAAGGGCATATTTATGTGCTGCAGTTCATGCCTTTGAAAATCTTTTATGAACATTTAAAGAGTAGGGTGAAGACTTTGATATATTATGTCTTGAGAACCAGAGTACTTTGTAGTTTCATTTTAACTAACTACTATTTTTAGGAGTCTAGCTTTCCTGTGCCCAAAGTAGCATCCTATTTTTTCCCTTGTCAAATAAGGCTATAACAATCCAAAATATTAACATGAATGCAAGCTCTGAAGAAAGTCATGAAGATATTTTTGAAGCGCTGGGATTAGTGTTTTTCTTTCATTTCAGTGGCATGACTTTACTGTGCACATAGAAAAATACTTCTCTAATATTTTCCTTCTGATAGTTGCATTAAACATGAATTCCTGTGTTACAAGACTGACTTACTGCAAAATACTGAGTATGTGGCATTTTGTGCTTCTGTGCCTTCTACTATGGCAGAGATGAAGGGAATCCAGTTTGTGTAATGGAAGCAAGGATGCAGCTTTTGGGATCAGCTTGGGATTCTGGAACTTACAGCATGTTACTGAACCAGTGAGCTATACAGATGTCTTTTAATTTACAATCTTGATTTTATATGTCATATACAGTCTTTTCAGCTGTAGCCAAATTCAGCACATTTTTAAGTTGCATTTGTCCTGCATTTCTTTCTTCAGCAAGATAAGGCATTTTGTTCACTGAGAAAATGTGACCAACCTTCCAATAGCTGATCCAGATTAAGTAATAATTAGATATAATGATTGTTCCCAGGGGGAAAGTAATTCTGCCTTATTGAAATTCTTTTATCTTCAATTAACCTGCTCTGTTCTTATTGAAAATTCTAAGTGAAGTGCCACCTCGCTTTAGGCACTTCTTCCAAAGCCCCTAATGTTTGTTTTGGTAGGCTGGTGAGCCTGGTGTGTAGGTGGCAGCAGTAAGGAGGAGTGTGTACTTGAACAGCGCTGGTCTTGCTAAACACCTTGTCAGAGCAGCTTTCCATCCTGGTCGTCTGCTGCTGTATGGATCCACTGGGAGGGTTGGTGACCCACTTTTCTGTCCTCTCCCTATACCTTGCATTAGGTTTCATGGGGTTGTGATTTTCATGAGGAGGAGCATCAATAATTTTTTTTTTCTCTTTGCCTAGTAGCAAACCAGGCTTTGTTACTTTTACTGCTTAAGGGATATCTTGTGTAACTTTTGTTCCATTTTCTGAGAGCAGCGATAACCTTGCTTGGCATTACAAATCCGATGCATATGGGGTATGTAGATTATTTGGAATTCAGAGGCCAGACCCAGAGTTTTCTGGCCAAAGGGGTGTTCAAGAGGCGAAACAGTAGAGCACCAGGGACGCTGTTTAGCTCAGTTCTAGATTAGGTTCATTTGGATATACCTTCTCATTAGGCAAACATACTTTCTTCCTGTGCTGGCAAGCTGTTATGCTGAATGTGCCTACGATTCTGACTATAAATATAAACCTGAAACTATTTTGAAATGGTCAGCTGGTTAAGTGTGGGATAGGACTGGCTTCAGAACTGAAACAGGGTTATGCTGAAGTAGCTCTTCCATTTTCCCGGGGGCTTTGAGTTTACTTCATTGAGCAGAATCCTTTTTGTTTGTTTGTTTGATTGTTATTGTTTTTTTGCTCACAACCCCATGAAGTTAGTTACGTAGTCTTAACATTATTCTTCTCCTTGCTTCCCCTCTTCTTCCTTTGTCCCTGTACTGTGGCTGTCTGTACAGAGTAAATCTAACCCAGTGTATTTCTGGATGTAGCTTCTTGATATGGACTAACTCTTCCCTCTGGGGGGAGGAAGGAAAGAACTGCTAAGCCTTTTGAATAGACTAAGGTGATGATTTGGTGGAGTCATCCATAGCCCAGTAGCTAACACAGCAACGCACTGACAAAGCCAGAAACTAAAGCAAAGGGTAAAGTTTAATCTCAAGCAAGATTTATCCGCAGATCTCAAGGAGCCTTAGCTTTATATAAATACAAGGAACAAAATCCATCTTCTGTTAATTCATGTTGGCAAAATTGCCCACAAATAACTTGTCTATGGAAGAGAACATCAAATCCTCAGCATCTTGTTACCCAGATAGTCATTTGTGTCCTGGGCCTGCTCGCACAATTGTGAACGTCGACCTTGAAAAATAATGTGCTGATGTTTGGCACCTGCTGGTAACTGAATTTGGGGGACTATTTATTTTAGGTTTGATGCTACTTAAAAGAAGGATGACGGTAAAAGCCAAACATACTCAATTTGTAACTTTTGGCCTGACTTGCTCCTTTTTGCCATTTAACTTGTAGTGATCTTCATGAATAGCTTCTCAGTCCAAAGTTTAGTGTATCATTTTTATTGGGAGAAGACTAGCTTTCAGAAATGCACATTACGCCACAGTGTTTGTAATAGCCTTGTAAATTATGCAGGAACTCCAGCTAGCACATCTTAACAAAGAGTGACACCTGTAACCTTCTACATTTTTGTCATCGGTTACGCTGGTTTAACAGTGACTTCACATCAGAAAGCACTTATGTCAACAGGCTGTATAAGGAAGATGGCTTCTTTTTCTTCCTGTTTGCTAAACAAATATTAATTTGCTGGGGGTGCTGCTTCAGTCTGTACCCTGCCTGCCAGCTGACTTGGAAGTCTGCGTGGCAGAAGGTCACAGTGGTGCCCTTTGGGGCCAGATGACCTGGGAGGAAAAATCCCACTGCTGGAGTAATTGATGAAATAATGTTTTCCTTGGATTGTTAAGATGTATCCTTAAAACAGAAATTGGCTAGTAAGAAAAACAACTAAGGTATCTTTCTTTCTTTCTTTCTTTCTTTCTTTCTTTCTTTCTTTCTTTCTTTCTTTCTTTCTTTCTTTCTTTCTTTCTTTCCTTTTTTTTTCTTTTTTCTTTTTTCTTTTTTTTTTTTAAGCTTTTGTTTGACATTCCTTTTGAAATTATGTGTCACTTGAGAGTTGTTACTGCTGGAGACTGATATGTGAGGGTGGTACTGTAGCCAAGGAAAGACAGAGAGTAAGTTTAAGGTTTTCCCTTTCCAGGACTCTGTGCATCTTTAAGGCCTTGAGGGTAATAGATCCTGATAGGCACTTGTTGCTACTTTTGAAAAAGAGAAATTACTAAGGAAAGGTTCCCCCCACCCATCTTTTTATTTATTTTTTTATTTTTTGAAGATTGCTTCCTGGTTTCCTTTTGAGATACACCTATTATCTGTTGGCTACAATACTAGTGGTAATTGGAAATGGGTGTTAGACTTATGCAAAAGACTTAGACCTGATGTATGGCGATGTACATACATCAGGAGCCTGGAGAGAGCTTAGTCCCTTGTACGGTCACCACTGAGTATTATATGACAAAGTACACTAAGGTAATTTCAGTCCATCTTATATATCTCTGAGCGTGTCTCGTGCTCACCTGGTGATAAACAAAAGTGTCATCATTGCTATAAATGACAGCTGGTGTGTGTATATTACAGTCCTACATCCTGATTATTTATTTATTTATTTATTTATTTATTATAAATAAAAGCACTCCTGCAGAATTACTGCAGTTGATTCTAGAATATGTTCCACCTAATGGAAAACTTTACAACCTGTAACTTGTTGACACATCAAGAGTTGATCTGGATTTCTCCCAGGTACAGTGTCCTTGGCTGATGGATCGACAGCACTAAAACACTGGAGCAGAACCTAATGGAATTCATTCACTGCATGCAGTACGGCATGTTCTGTTCCCAATAAGTGGGTTGTGCCATTTCACTTTGTGGTAGGGTTTTATGCTTTTAATGTGGAGGACAAATTCTATGCCAGTCTGCTATCAGAAGACAGATCTGTATTGGAAACTAAGTAGAGTCCTTCTTGTTTTCTTCTTTCCCTTTAGTATTGGATGAATGAATATACTTCTTCCCTTGGAATTGGAGTGTTCCATTCAGGTATAGAGGTGTACGGCCGAGGTAAGTACAGCAAAACTGTAACTTACTCTTTGTTCTGGGAATGCTGTTATTTAAAAAAACATTTCTCAGGTAGTGAGAGAAGTAAGTCTTGACTTCTGAAGCCTGCTCATCAGTTTTCTTATCTCTTCTGCCTCTGGAAAAAAACCTTGGGTGTGAATGATCCGGTAGCTGTCTTGCATCCTTGTATAAAGCTGTGCAGCTATGAACAAGTGTGTGATTTATTCAGCTAGGCATAGAAATCTTTATTTTAAGTTTTGTAATATCTGTTGTTAAAACAAGTGTATGCTTTGTGTAAGCATGGTTGAATCATGCTTCCTCGGTGTTCTGCCAGCACTTGGTGCAAGTTAACTACAGAAACAATAGTCTGTTGCAGAGAGGCACCTAGAAGTGCATGATGCGCAGGTAAAACAATCTGTGCCTTGGTAGGTTGGTTTTAAAGAGACAGTTTCTTTAAAAGGCATCTCCTGCATACTGCTCACAAAAGGTACACTTATAAATACAGTAATACACTCTGATTTTGCTAAATAGGTTGTGCTTTGGGAATGCAGCTTCCTGATCTGTTCAGGTGTCCTTCTTGCTACTGTGAGGTGTTTCTGAGCACACTGTAGCACAGGCTCAGGTCTGAGGTGTGCCTGCCTAGCAGCGTAATGATGCTCTGAGGTGATGGTGTTGCTAAAAGTAGTCCATTTAAAGAAGAAAAATCTACCTCAGGTTTGGGTTTTTGTTTTGTTTTGGTTGGGGGTTTTTTGGAATGTGTTTGGAGGTGTGGGGAAGCTGCAAAAGGCGTGGCATGAAATCCAAAAGCCACAGTGCATAGTTTTTGGTTTTGAAGTCAAAAGTATATAAAGTTTTTATATACTCTTATAGTTTTCAAACATAGGGATGTTTCAGCTACTATAATGGTCACATTGTAACTGGGTTTGCAAGTGTTACCAAAGCAAGGCATTGACAAAATACAATGCTTATTGTTAATACCTTTTTGGATTTCTTTTAATCCAAACCAGAAAGACCTGACCCTTAATAGTGCTGTGCCTGAAACCCAGTTCTCGAGCTGTGCCAAATCCATGTGCCTCCCTTCCTGCTCAGATTATAGCAGCTTTTGCGTACAGCAGGTCATACCCCTGCGAGAACAATGACTTGCATTTTTCAAAGCACATCAAACTTTATTAACCTGTTGTAAAAAAGATTATCTACAAAACTGAATGCTAGACTTGGATGACGTGTTAAGAGTTTTGAGGAAAGGAAGTGTGAAGTCATGCTTGAAGCTTTTTATTGCACTCTGGGTGAGGCGTGCTGTGTTATCTTGCAGGCACAGAAGGAAGCTAAAGCACACCGTGATACTCTCATGGAGTGTAAGTGCTTATGCCAGCAGATGCACCAGTTTACTTTCATGTTATAGTGAACAACTCGGGACAGTTGAACTCTTGCAAATCAAGAAATTAAAAAAACCAAACCTATTAGGCCACTGTTCGCTGCCACACGTACAGCTGTAGTACGCACGAAATAGAAGCACCATCAGACCTTTGAGGATGCAGTCCTTTGAATCTCTAATTTATAAATCTATAAGTGGACTTTTAAAGACAAACATGTATAAAGAACATCGGTAGGATTTACAATTTAAGTTGTAAATCCTCGCTTCTGCAATGAAAACAATATATACTTAGTGTAAAGTTATTCAAGTTAAACCTGTACACTGATACAGGAAACTTCTACTAGTCAACTCAGGTTGACTAGTAATTTAACAAAACTATTTGTTTCCAGCTCCTTGTGTTTGTTACCCACGTAAATAAGATGTCTGCTTTCTAGCCTGAGATCCCTGTGAAGTGATCTTCCAGTCAGTGATGTCAGATGTTTTTTACTATGGTGTGTGCCATTGCTGTTAAATCTGAGCTTTCTCTTTCAGAATTTGCCTATGGTGGTCATCCATACCCATTTTCTGGAATATTTGAAATTTCACCAGGAAATGCTTCTGAGCTAGGAGAAACATTTAAATTTAAGTAAGATATGTATTTTCTTTTTTTTTGAGAAGGGAAATTAAAAAGACAACTTGTTGCATTTATTTTTGAGGATAGATGTGTTGAATGATACTACAGGATTCCTGACTTTCTGAGAAATTACTTTCTGAGTAATAAAGAATGAGTTTTCTTTACTTAGAAGTGAAAGATGGACAGAGATGATGAGACAGCAAAGAATGTTCTTTTTAGCCTACTATTACATTCCTTAAATGTGTACAAACTACATGGACTTGTGGCTAGCTTGTGTTATTCATACAGCATATACAATGGAGTAACTTTTTCAAGGTAGTGAATTTTTTATTCAAAGAAAAAGCAGGAAAATGTTCTCCGAGGTTTCCCCATGTCTGTTTTCTGCTTTCTCGGTGTGATTGTCGCCTTTGCATTACGAGCTCTTACCTCTTGTCAGCTGTCTCTTAGAAACAATATCCTTTGGAGAAGAGGGGAAAATTGCATCCAGCGTTTGTCAGAGTTAAGATACAAAGAACTGAAGTGAGCTACAGGTGGACAATCGGCAAGGAAATAATCTCTCATGATAAAGATTAAATTGGTGCCATAAAAGGGAATAGAAAGAATCTGTGTTATTCTGGGAGGGCAGAAAGATCTCACTATCCACAGTGGGGTGATTTTTGAGCCATGTATGAACAGTAACCCACCAATATCACGGGAGCCTGATCACCTTCTACTCTGTTTCCCTTCTAGAGAGGCTGTGGTTCTAGGCAGTACGGATTTTATGGAAGATGATATAGAAAAAATAGTAGAAGAGCTTGGAAAGGAATTCAAAGGAAATGCTTATCACCTAATGCACAAAAACTGCAATCACTTTTCTTCAGCTTTATCTGAGGTAAACAAACTATAGAAAGGTGCTTCCCAGGTGGCTAAAGAGCATCATTTCCTTCCTGCCCTTTGGAATGATTGTCCTGATTTCTAACTTCCCATCTCTGTTACCTTGGGCAAATGTCACCCTTTTTCCTTTTTGATTTGTGTTTATGTCCAAAGCACAAGATTTTGCTGCCAAAAATGCTAAATATCATTGTCATATATAGTTTGTGTTTGAGCAGGGGTGCATTCTTAATTGAGAGACCTAGTAAATAGAGTATTAACAGGATTATTTTAAAATAGTTTCAGATGCTCCAGAGATCACTACTGAAGATAGAACCACGTGTTATTTTTATCAGTATTTCCCCACAGAACCATCACACTGAAAATAATTTTTAAGTTATGACCTACTGTTAAAGAATAACAAAGGCATTGAAGTTTCACAGCCGATGTTAATCTCCTTGAGAGGCTTTTGTCAAGTTACTGCTCTGTGTCCTGGTCATGTAGATACCCGAGTGGTCGTGCGAAGGATCTGACCGTGAAGTTGAATGGGCTTTGCTTTTCCCCTCAGCTTTATTTGAACATGCTCAGTTTACCGATACAATTGAATGCCTGATGGTGCACATGTGTGTCAACACAAGGGAGAGGGTCAGGAACAAGTCACCCAGGACAAAGAGGGGCATGGCAGTTGTGATTTTTATCACTGGTTGGCAATCTGTGCTTGTCAGAATTTATTCTAATGTTTTGTTGAAGGACTCCAAAAAAAGGGATAGCTATTTTTTCCATGGTGAACTCCCATAATGTTTAATTATTTGGGGGTTGGTTTTGTTTTCAAAATAGTTAATGGCACACTTTTGTGTAGACTGTGATTTGTGTTGACTGTGAGATCTTGCAGTGGTACTGGAACATTTTATCAAGGTGATGAATCATGTGTAATGCTGGTACAAGTAAGTAGGGTGAGACACCGGCAGAGCTGCAGCTGGTGTGAAATCTGGCCTCTATGGCCAGGTTTTTGCTGTACTTCTCAACCGCATAGTCATGTTGTTTCTATTTTATGTCTTGTCCTATTTAGTGTTCAAATTGACTATAATGCAGGGATATAATTACAAGTTAAGTACTGCTCAGTTACAGCAGAGTAGTGTCCCCATTAGCTGTGATGTCTCCAGATTTCCACTGGAGTAATACCAGAAGTGAATATGGAGGTAGTTACGTAGAACAGCTCACTCCTTGAATAGTGGCAACGAAACCATTTAATGACTGATGTACAGTAAAAACAAGTATTTAATGCAGCTTTATATCTCTTGGAGGAGTTGCAGCCAGCTTGGCATTGTATAGCTTCTCGTGTTGCAGTGAACCTAAATGTGTGGGCTTGGCCCGTGTGCTGCAAGACGGCGATGTCTTGTGCAAAGCCATCGGAGGTCGTCGCAGTCAATGGCCTCAGCTGTGTGTGTAACTCCTCCTAACTGGAGCACTGGCGGTGTCTTTTTGACCACTTGATTTCAGGGTGCTTTTTTGTAACGGTGAGGTTTCTCCTGCCATTTCTGTTTCTGAGGAATTAGCGGGGAATAGAAAGCGCTCCTTGACTCGTGTTTCTGCCTTTTGTAGAAGTTATTCAAAAAGAGCGAGGTGGTTGGGCTGTTCAGGGCTTCTAAAAAAAGCGTAGAACCGTGTGTCAGACTCTCACGGTGGACAACAAGCCTCCTTGAGCGACTTGGGATGCTGCTTTTACTGATGGAGAAAGTTGTCTTAGCGCAGCTAACTCGAGTGCTTCTTGACATGCCTTGGTGATACGGAAATCGTAAGGCTGCTGCAGCCTTTGCTTTTTATTTTCAGTACTGTAGTTTTGTTACTGCTGAGTCTAGAAGACAAAGTAATCCTGTCTTTTTTTTTTCCCTTTTTCCCTTTAGATTCTGTGTGGAAAAGAGATTCCACGGTGGGTGAATCGCCTTGCCTACTTCAGCTCCTGCATACCGTTTCTCCAGAGCTGCCTGCCGAAGGAGTGGCTGACCCCCGCAGCCCTCCAGTCTAGCGTTAGCCAGGAGCTACACGATGAGCTGGAGGAGGCTGAGGATGCCGCAGCGTCGGCTTCCTTGGCAAGCTCGGCATCTGGGTCTAGAACTGGACGCCACACCAAATTATAAGTCCTCCTCCAAAGTAACAAATGGTTTGAAATACTTCAGATGAATCTCTCCAGCAATTGACTTCCTGACAGAACGTGAGAGCCGACTCTAGAATGTTGGTTTAATATGCAAAAAAGGCTCTCGTCAACCCCTGTTTCAGCTCAGGATTATTTCTGTAGTGGAAAGAATTGCTGGGAGAAAAGGGAAGGATTTTGTGTGAAGCCACCCTTTTCATTTTCACCTGTCTGGTAGACCTGGGTTAACTTAACATCTTGTATAAAGCAGAACTTAAATTATTTGTTTACAGTATTGTGTACTGCTGTTTACAAGTCCTGTAAGGACTCCTACCACCGTGGAAGAAGAGAGAATTTGGTTTAACTGTTGGTATAACTCAAAAGCAGTGGTATGATGCCCTGGATGAACTCTCCCCTTTGTTTTCAAGATTTAAGGCAGGTGAACGTTAAATTTCTGAGAAATGCCAGAAACTGCTGAATACTATATATGTGAACAGGGTACTGTGCACTTAAAGTGGCTGATGTAAACAGGCAGATTCCAGGATGTAGGGAGACTGCTTTTGTCTGAGATCTGTTAATGGAAGTATGACCTCTACATTAACAAAACTGTGGATTTTTGCACATACGAAGGGAAATTTCTATCTTACAATGCACACTGATACTTTTTTTTTTTTTTTTTTTTTTTTTTAAACTCAGCCATGTAGTTTGCATCCTATTTCCTGGCTGTATTTACAGTCTACTTCAACCAGGATTTAGATGTGTGAATATCTTCTGTTAGAAGCATCAACAACTTTTCCACTATTTTCTTTCCCTGATTTCAAATTTGTATATACAACTTAGTACTAGTTTTTTGCAGGTTTTTTTTTGTTCAGGGTGGGGTGTTTGTTGTTTCATATAGTTTGGAATAGTGTAATACAAGCCGTTTATGGTTGGGGAATGGCCTTGCTTTCTGCTGCTGAATTTGCTTCATTTGAGTTTGTAAACAGTCGTGTCTTTTTTTTTTTTTTTTTTTTTGAGCTATAAATTACTGCCCAATTGTGCATATCTGCACAAATTACAGAGAAATCCTAATTTATTTTCCCTCAATCTCTTATCTGTGGCAGTAACTTTCTTGTCAAATGTAATGAAGAAAAACCTGAAAATTGCTTATGCACCTGCGTGTTTACACAGCAGAACCCACTAATCTGCACACGTAATTATATCTGAAGGTAAGAGATACTATTTTCTAAAACACAGAAGTATGTTTGCTGGTAGATTATAATTAGAGCTAAATTATAATTAGTGATCAGAATATATAATGGAATGCCTTATTCTTGTTCACTTACCAAGAGAATGGTTCTTCCAGTCATTAGTGTAAATTAGTGAGGTTCTATTGTGCACATAAGGATACAGTAGCACAAACATGAGGGAGGTGAGCTTGTGTATTTTGTAAGACTTGCTGCCTTAAACTACCAAAAGCCACGCCATCTATAAAGCGACCAGCTCACAAAGAAGTGTGCGTTACTACAAGTATAACTGATTTTTACAAGCTTTATTTTCAGTCTGTTGCCGGGTTTAGTTTTTCCATTAAGTTAAACGCTGACTCTACGGTTTCTGCTGTTTAAAAGGAAAAAAAGTCCTCCTAGGAGGCGAGAACGCTTCGCATTACGGATGCTGCCAGCCACGGGTAGTCGGTGCCGTGGGACCCTACAGGAAAGTGCAGTAGGCTGTGTCGTGGTATGAATTTAGCCATCGCCGGCTCCAACTCACGTTAGGAACGAGTGGAAGTTTTTCTGCTGGCGGTTGGGTTGAATCCTTTGTCAGTCTGTTCAGTTTTTGCTCATCTTCTGTGATGCAGTGTAGGTACTGAGAGAGAGAGGCGCTTGGTTCTGGGAGGGGCGGAAAAAATCAAGTGAGACTCTTTCTAGAAAGAGCAGGGTAGCAGCAGAAGTCTCTTTAACTGCAGTTTGGTACGTGTTTTAATAATCTCTTCTACCAAGTGGGAAACGCCTAAGACTGACAAGCCTACCGCTGGCTCCGTTCTGTGGTCTCCAGAAGCTGGACATGCTGACTCTCCCTGTCGAGTGGTTTTTGACTTGAATCTCTGAATTTTGAGTTCTCCTGTCTTTTTTTTTTTTTTCCTGTGGTGCAAATGAACATGGT
>JAVJGJ010000059.1:86217225-86240055 GCA_035590215.1 Microhierax caerulescens
GGGACTCCTGAATTTTTTTTTTTGCTGTAGTGAAAATGAACATGGTGGTCTCCAGTCAACTCTCAAGCATTACAGAACTGCATCTCACACTACTTACAGCTCAGACAACAGGCTGTGGACAGGTTATTTTGTCTCTGCTGTGCAGCTGTGGTAGTAATGTGACTAAGTCTCTTGGCCAAGGCAGGTCCTTTATTTCAGCTCAGGGTTGAGGCCACTGATCTAGCAATGTACTGTAGCTTTTCCTAGGTTTTAGGAAAAAATAAATAGAATGACTTTTCATTGCTACCTAACTTTTATGTACCAAAATCAGCTTTTTAGGCTTCTGATACATCCAGAGCGCTAGGTCACAAATCTCTACACCTTCATTAACACACACAACTGCAGCATGTACAATGCAAGAACGTGACAGATCACAGCACAGTTTTTATTTAGAAGTAAAACTGAGACTATTTTTTATAAAGCAGACTGGAAAGTTTGTAACAAACGTTCATTTTATTGGTAGCTGTACAGGTGAAAATACTGTCTTATGCTCCATAACTATTTTTTTTTTTGTTTCAAAACCATACATCTGTAAATCCTGTGAGGAAACTGACGCCTGAACCCTGAAGGCTGTTGGGTATCGTGTCAAAGCAAGCGGTACCGTAACTTCAATCGGGTGCTGTCAACTCAGCCTCCACTGGATGCCTCCAAGAAGTCACCCTGCCAGTGGTTACTCCGATTTGTTAGCAATAGAGCAAGTTACCTTTCACCAGCATTACTGCCAAGCAGGGATTACTTTAGTCTACTAACGACCACACTGTGCTAGGACTAGAACACTCCAGAATGCTGTGAGAAGGCTGGACACCTGTGGAGTCTTTTCCATCAAAACGGGTAGAAAAATATCACTACTTCAGGGTTCTGCTCTGTTTACTTTCTCATTCTTGTTTTAATTTTCTGTAAGATAGTACTTTTGATACATATTATGTTGTTTAACTCATTTTATTTAAATGCCATTTTCTGTTCAGCAAGCCAAAAAAAATCCAATGTACTGTCAGTGTGCACCAGTAACTTCAGAGTGGCTTGGTAAAAACATAGTTGCATTACTTCTAAAATTTGCAATGCAATTCTGATCACTATTGATACATGGTAATTTTCACTGTTGGAAGTTGGTTACAAGCTGAATATTCACTGATGCATTTTTTGTAAACTTGTATTCAAGTTTACTGTACTACATAGTATTTGTATAAAATTCAAAGAATTTTGACTTTTGTTACCTGTACATGGCAACAAGTTGTCTAGCATCTTAAACTTAAATCCATCAGTTTATTAAAAATACTTTTATATAAAAAAAAAGACAGTTGGCTGTGTGTGTTACTGCCCTGGTGCCTACAGCTTGCACTGCCAGTGCCTCCCAGGCTGATCGGTGGGTTTGAAAGATGCTTTCAAAGAGTAGTAAACTATCTGCAGGTTCTCTTGGATAAGGAAACTAGCTAAATTACAGGCTTACTCTGACATAATATTCTTACTGTCTTCTGAGGTGAGCATCAAGAGCTAACGTTCGGTTTGTCTGAGGCATTATTAAAAGCCACCAGTTTTTAATAGACTTAAATTCAAAACGTTTTCAGGTGTGGTGTGCTGCCTGCAGTGGCTGGGGTATCCGGACACCCAGCTGTGCCTGGGATGCGGTGCAGATATTGTGTGCCACGTTCTGTGGATTTGCTCGAAAGCCCCGACCTGTAGCCGGCGTTTGCAGCAGGTGAAGCAGCCACGAGGCACGGGGGGTCTGTAACGTCTGCGCCTCGCCGGTTCCTTTGAGCAGAGCAGGAGTACCCAGGCTACGTGAAGTACCAACGGCAACGCCGGCCTCAGCCACTGCTACCTGTGCCGTGGCTGCTCCTGCCGCGGGTGGCAGAGCCCAGCGCTGAGCCAGGCTGCAGAAACTCCCCTGGCTGTTTCATCAAGAAGCTGCCGAGCTATTTCAGTTCAGGGGGCAGCTCAGCAGCTGGGTTGTAGCCTGACACACACACACACACACACCCCACGCAGTTCTGTGGGGTGGCGGGCACCTCTGCTGGAAGCTGTGGTCGCTCTGGGCAGCATTGCTGGCTGCTCCTCGCCGGCACACCAGCCGTGGGGGGCTGTGGGGCAGCTGCAGAGCAGGTTCCCCAAGCATCCCCAGCTCGGGCAGAGCTGGCAGCCACCCTTGAGGATGGGCTCTGCCAGCACCCAGCGGTGGCAGCTGTGGATTTCGCAAAACGCAGGTGGGTGCAGGCGCTTTAACAGGTGAGTTCTGTGCACCTTCAGGGCACTGACAGGTGGGAGCGGTGCCCTGTGGCTGTCGGAGCCGGTGTGCTCTGCCCCTCTCGCCCCACAGCTCGAAGGGGACCTGCTCGCTGGTGTGCGGAGCCCGGCATCTCCCTGTGTGCTGCTAATGAAGGTGCACAGGACCTGATGGAGAAGCTGCCAAGATACAGGTGCGTTCCCTTTTCCGACTGCTAGTGCACCCTGATCACTAGCAAAGCTGCAAGAGAGTTTGAGGGACTTCTACCCTGTTGAAGTTCTTGAAAAATTTGACAGAGTTCATCAATCAAGGTTAATGTGAGTTCCAGAAAAACCCAGTTTGGGCATCTGATGGCCAAGAGTGCCTGTCCACTTCTGGGAGGGCAACAGACACACAAAAATTATGGTGTGTTGTTTGTTAGTGGGTGCATAGCCCAGTTTAACTGAACTGTTCTTGAAGAAAATAGAAATGTTTCAAATTAAATTTCATTTTCTAAACCCAATTTTTTCAGGCTTGCAGGGTTTATGTGACAAATTTGTCATCAGAACAGCTTCTCGATGAACAAAGCTTTTTTACAGCTAAAGGCACCTTAGTCATATCACTCCCCCAAAAGAAATGTTTTCTTTCAGAGTGCTTGAAATAACACAATGAAAATGGCTATTGGATGGTTCCCAGCATTCTCTGATTCCCTTTGGTTGGATCTAAATGAGATCACAAAAAAATCTTCAAACTCTCCAACGTAACAACTTCTCAGGGAAGCCATGGCATCGCTTTAGGGAAGCAGCTGTACTCCACCGCCAGCTCCAATTCCTGCTGGGCTGGAGTAGGAATCCCATATTTCTCACGTGATCTGGTCTGCTAAAATGCGCGTATCACAAACTAAACCAGGATCTAGCCACAAAGGAGTGTAGGATTCCTGCGCTGACACCGCTTTGGGGGTGACAGAGGACTACGTGTACCCCCAGGTTTCCTTAGAGAGGGACGTTACTCCCACCAGCCCGGCTCTCCATCCCTGAGCAGCAGCCCAGGACAAGCAGCGCAAAGGTAACCCCGCTCCTTCCACAGCTGGGTGATGGGTGGCCGGTGGTTCTATTCTTCTCCGAGTGGTTTGTCAGTCCTGGAAGCCTCAAAGCAGCCAGCCTGCTGCACTTGCTGCCTCCCTGCGTGCTGCTTCCAGCCCACGGCCGTGAGAGGGGGGGCACCTCCCTCCGTGTCTTCTGAATGAAGGCAGACAGGTGAAAGAAGGGCTTTACGTGTGCCCCGCAGGGGCTGTTCAGACTAAGCTCGTGGGTTTCAACTCTTAAGATCTCCTTTCAGGCAACCCTTTTTATCTCCATCCCCTTTTGCTGTTACGCAGCCTGACACAAGGCGCGCAAATACTGTGCTTCAAGAAGCCACAGCCGTGTTGCTGAACCACTCTGTGCTGGGGCTCACCATAACTTGGGAGAAGGGTTAGGAAGGGGCCCAATCCTTCCAGGATAAGAAAAGCCCTTCCCACAGCCACGATGCCGGCCTCGGCTTCTGCCCCAGGTGACTGGGGGCAGCAGAGGGGCATTGGGGTCTGGTCCCAGCGTGGCTGATGGTCGATACTGGTCTTAGCGAGATCAATGACGTCAATCAGCCACCACCACCACCCCTGCCAAACGGGGCACAGGCAGGTTTTTATCAGGCTCTAGTGAAACGTGGCCAACCTCCAGCACCAGGAAGGGACGGGGGGCAGGAGGACACCCCCTGTTCCCAGCGAGCGCCTGAGTGACACGGCGAATGCGGTTTTGGCTGGCTCCCTCACGTTTCCCAGGTCTGAACGGTCATTACTGTTAGCTCAAGCAAAGCCAGGGCTTTCCTCCCAGAATAAGAATAAAGCCCCATTAAACCCACCTAATGACAACACAAATCATGTCGAACAGAAAATGGCTTGTGTTCCCTACCCGGGCTTCGGAGCCTTGTGGGCTTTGTTCTGCTTTTCCCATTCCTAATTTGCCTGTGGGAAAGTGTGCCTCCCCCCAGCCCTCTCAGCACAGCCACACAATAGCTGCTTGTTTTTCGCCTGGAAGGAATTGCTGAGCCTTTAAATAGCTGGAATTGAGTTTATTTTTCTTCTGTACTTCAGCTCATTCATTACTCCAGTCATCGCATCCTAAAAGTGAAGATTTCCAAGAGCACTGGAATCTCCCTGCTTTCCCCCCGCCCCCCCCCCCAAAAAAAAAAAAAAAAAGACACTATGCATCTTAAATTTTGTGCACCAGCCCTGTGTTAGAGGCACTAACTAATCCTGCAGTGAAGCGTCAACTTCCAACAAATTAATTCACATGCCATTAAGCAAATATCAACTGAGCAGTGATAGCCAGCAAGAGCTGATGGCTACGTAGCTGGCCCAAGTGCAACTGGGAAGGTCAATTATTTTTTTAAGTCAAAGACTTGGGAAGTTCAGTACAAGCACTGAACGAAGTGCTGATTGTTAGGGCGGCCGGCTGAGCAGGGGCCACTTGGGGTGGCTCTCAGCTCCAGCACTTCGGAGTCCAGGCTGAGAAACGCCTCAGGGAGCTGCCAGCTTGTGAGGATGCCCTCATCTCTGCCGTTGCTTTAAGCTGCCTTGCCCTTCCAGGAGCCTTAACGAGCCCATGAGAGTGAAGAGGAGGAGACTGTCCATGGCCTCGAGCTGCCTCTGCCCCACCGCTCCCATCACAAGCGCTCAGTTTCCCCCAGTGAAACGGCCATGCTGTGGCACGCGCGTGGGGATGCCGCGCTCACCGCACACCTTCAGAGGGTACGGATGATGCGATGCATCCTTCAGAGAGATGAGCAGCCTCGAGCCACCTCTCCAGGTCATGGTTCAAAGGTGTAAATGGTTGGTGCTAATGTCGCCGAGGTTATATTCAAATGAGAACCGAAAGACTTTTACACTAAATATACCGATGTGTAATTACCGCTAATACAGCGATACCGCAGAAGGCAGCCAAGTACCAACGGGAACCCGTACGGAGCTAGACCAGGCACCTGCCAGCCCTGGCCTGCGGCATAACCTGTGTGCTCAGCGTCACCTTTTCTCCCTCACTCTGTCCTCTACAGACATTCAACTTCCTACATGGTCTCTGGGGACCTCTTACCTGCAGACCAGGTAGCCCTGCAGGTCGTGACGCTTCCCTGACTGTCACGACTAATCTAGACTTCTTCAGCTTCTGGGTGGGGGGTTTACTAAGAGTGTCTTGAGGTACCAGCAACCCCCCAGACAGGGGCTGCTGTTCAGTGCCCACCAGCGGTGCCCTCTGCAGTGTTTGCCTGCCTGCCTGGAACAGCTCGGGTCTGTCCTTCCTCGCAGGCTCCACGGTGACTTCGTGCCATCTTTCCGAGCCGGCTGTTGCCTTTAAGCCATATCTGCAAGCTGGAGAAAAGTGTTACGTAGGTTACTTGTCAGCTGATCACCTTCATAAATTTTAATCTTTTGACTTTATAGAAAAAAAAAAAACCAAACCCTACCCTAAAAGCACAACTTGTAGTGACTGCCAGCTTGATTTCGAGAAATATTAGAAACCCCCTGTCTGCCGGCAGCTGGAGGGGCCAAAGGACTCAGTTAACAGCTCTCCCTGCATAACCGTGGAAGCTGATGACACCACCCCTCCACCATGACTGCAGCACACGGGACCCTCTGCCCTCCCGCCCGAGCAGCCCACAGCAGCTCTCTCGGTGCTTCTTTCCCAACACCACCTTGCCTTTGGGTGCCTTTGGGCACCTTTGGGCGCCTTTGGGCCAAGAGCCGGGGGGACACGCTGCCCACGGGGTTAACCTCGGCCATGGGGGTGCTGCAGCCGGCACAGCGCACCCAGCCCAGGGCCCCGAGCCAGAGCCACGCACCGATGAGCAGAACAGGCTCCTGGAGACCCAGCAAAGGATTTCAAGGGTTCCATCTCGGTTCCCCCCTCCCCATAACGTCCCCTTCCTCTCACTTTGGAAGCCCCCCTTGCAATTATTCCGGCGCTAAGTGACCTTTCAGCATGGGGACGCTCAGACCAAGGGCTAAAGCTGCTTTTAAATGTAAAACTGTGGCTGTCAGTGGTCGGACAACCCTCCTCTCCCCACCCAACCGCACAGACAAAACCTCTGGTCATGGCAGAGCGTGACAGGGGTTTGTGGCTCCTTCAGAGCCACCTGCCCGGGGGGGAGGGGGGATGGCGTGGAGTGGGGTGGGATGGGATGAGATGTGACAGGATGGGATGGGGTAGGGTGGGATGGGATGCGGTGAGACAGGATTGGGTAGGATGGGATGGGACAGGACAGGGTGGGACAGAAGGGGACGGGACAGGATGGGGTAAAATGGGACAGGACGGGGTGCAATGTGATGGAATGGGACAGAATGGGAGGGAGTGGGAAGGGATGAGGTAGGGTGGGACTGGCAAGGTTCTACTGCAGGTTTTAGTACAGGGCCATGCTTAAGGCACTCGGTCAATAACACGGTTCACTTGGATAAGCAGCAAAGACGTGAACGGCCTGGCTTTTATGCTTTGTGAGGAAAGTAAGGGCTCTTCTAACGTTTGCATAATGCAATATTCCCATTTAAACAAAAAGCCGGGGTTTGGCTCGCCTCACCGTGCTTGTATGAGGCTTGGAACAAGAGTAAAGGTGGAAACTGATTTTTCTGTAGTAAACCCCTGGCTGTGGGGATGGGAGAGCTCAGCCACCACGGGACTAAAGGAGAGGCTCAAGGCACTTGTCCCTCCTGTGGGCACAGGGACTGGGTCAGAGACCGCAGACACCCAAGGCACATCCAGCTGGGGTAGCCAGGCAAAGGAGGAGCCACGGGCAGACAGGCTGAGACAGTGGGGGTGGCTGCTCCTGGCTGGCTGGAAGAGCTTACCTTCAAGGCTAGTTAACTCCAAAAGCCACCCAGAGAAAGAGCATCTCATCAACGGCTGCCTGGCTGCTGAAAGCTCAAGGAAGTCCACGATCCAATTAAAAAAAATATCACCTGGTGCCAAGTGTTAACTCTCCTGATACAAAGTCAAAGTCTGGATTATGGAAATGCTGCGAGTCATCCCATGGCTGCTCCCAAGGAAGCATCCACTCGGCACCGCCGCATTTAGTGCCAGAATAATGGTGCTGGGACACCCCAGTCGCAACTCCCAACAAGAGCTCAGCTCTCTGCACCCTCTTCTTGCTGATCCCTTCACGGTCTGTGGCTGGAAAAGAGCACTTTCCAGGCAGGACAACTCAACGAGGACACACCACAGGCAAAGGCTGATGCTTATGCTGCTCATACAGCTTTGCTCTTCAAAGCTGGCCTCAAAAGGTGCAACGGCGTGTTTGCACCTGGTGCATTTAAAGAGAAACCGGTAACGTAACCTTAACCTGGAAATGCCAGCAGGCAAGCTGACGAGACAACCAGAGCAGATATTTCTGGTGGGAGTTAGGAAGAATTCCAAGAATATTTGTAAATTAAGTGCAATACATGTAGGACTGCTATTCTAAATATACTTGTTTAACCTACAGGAGTATGCTAGGAGCAGTGGAATAAAGGAGTGAACAAAACATGTCGTGTAAAGAGTCCGAAAAGGCAGGGGCACACGTACATTCAAAGCAAAGCACAAACCCTTCCATCGCTGCTAGGGCCTGGGAACACTACAGTGGTGGGAGTGGGGTGAAGACATCTCAGCACCCTTCCTCCCTTTGCCCTCCTCCCCCGGCTGCAGGACCAGCTGCCCTGAGAGGCAGGCTGAGGGGGACGGCTGACAGCCCCGAAAGGCGCTGCCCTCGGGGGGCTGCTGCTGGAATAAACTGAAGCCTCGGGGCCCAGGCTTGTCCATCTGACAGCAATAAGCAGTGCAGTGCCCGTGACAGTGGAGGGAAGCCCAGCTGCATGGGCCAGGGAAGGACAAGCAGGTCAACGGTCTTTCCTGTATGCACTGCGAGTCATTTCTTAGTTCCCATAGAAACTGGCTGCTGCAGAAATGATGTTATGAAAATGACTTCCCAGATTAAAGCTAACAGATTTGCTTTGCTCTAATGAGAGTGAAGGGACTCGTCACTGTATTGCCCTGTGTGTGGCGTAAAAACAGTTTCAGAGAAGTTGCAGGTACCCCCGAGACAAGCTGCAGGCAGCACGTGCTGCATCACCTGCCAAGCCCCAGGCAGGGGAGAGGAAGGGGAGGAGGAAGGAGCAGGGACTTCCAGGTCCCACCAGCTCCGTACAGGCGGGTACAAGAAGCCACGCTGTTGCCATCTCCGAGGGCTGAAATCTATTGTTTGCTCTACAAAAGCCAAGCCAGCAGAAGTAGCAGCAATGGATGATCATGTGGCAAGATCTCCAAGAGGCTGCAAGAAGACTATGCACCTTGAGTGGAAAGGGTAAAGGCAGCAATGGTGGGTTAGAGACAAGGGCGGTCACTGCAAGGCTGCCTGTCCCTCTTACCCACATCCTGAACAGGGGACACTTCATTCAGTGTCTGCTTTGACATATGACATGGCCACCAGTGGTCAGAAACCAGCCTTGTACGAAGACAGAGTCTGGATGGGCCAGCTTTTATGTAAGCTGCTCTCAGAAATACAAGTATTATTGAATAAACCGAAGTCACGCCTCGCAGAGCTCCGCAGCAACAAAGCCAGCTGGCCTTTGGTGGAATCATTGGCAGAAACCCATGCAAAACTTAAGAAGCTTAATTCTCGCTCCATACTATTAATTCCTCAATCAAGTTTCATTTGGAAAGAGTCCACCAGAATATAGAGGCATTTAGCCTGGTGAGAGAAATGCCACAGCCCAGGCTGGGTAGCATGGCGGAGGCCTGGGGCCAAGGCTCAGGACGGGTGGTGTGAGGACAAGCTGTGCCCACTGCCACCGCAGCCACTCGCAGCTCCTGGAAAGGCGGCTGTCGTGGTTTAACCCCTGTCCCAGCTGAAACCAGGACAGCGGCAGCTCAGGTGTGTGGACCGTGCCCTGTGCCTGGTCAACCCAACACAGCACGAGCACCTGCAGGGAATCGCTTCAGTGGAAGAACTTCAGTGGGAAGTCTTCCCACTGGATAATAATCAGGCAGATCACAGAAAACATCTGGAAACTGATGTTAGCAGGGTGAAATTCATTTTTAGCATGAATTTGGATGTTTGCAAAAGACAGCCGATCGTAGCGACAACAAACAAGTGATCATTCTTGAAAAGTCCCCATGTTCCTCAGTGCAGTGAAAGCTCCACGATCTCAGAGGCCTCCCATAAATATATTTCTGCATCTCTGCTGTGAAATCCCCTCAAAATTACTATACTGGATTACCCACGACCCCGTTTCTGCAGGGACTCTCACAGGAAGGCTCTACAAAACTTGAGGATGTAAAATTAAAAATCCTGGGAGCAATTTGTACTGTTGCGGAGTGTTTCATCTCCTTATGCAGCATTAAAGCGCTGCTACGCACGCCTCGGGAATATAAACACTAATTACTGCAGCCATGTAACCAAAGTCATAAAGGACTTTACAGTACGACTAACAAGCAATTAGATGTTAAATTAAGCAGCAGAACATGATGGTCTATAGTCCATCAAAGGAGAAACAAAGCCCCTCAGAAGACAGATACGGTATTTCACGGAAGAAATGTGTAGCTCAGAAGCCTCACTGTGGCATTTGAAGATGCAGAGTAAACAGACACATGGTATTGCCAATGACTTGAATTTACGTGTATACTTAGCCTATCAATAAAGTGATTAATTAGCTGAAAGGAACATGATGGTCACTCCATAAATGAGACAGCAAAAGAAGAATGCATTATATGACATATAAGGCAGTGATTAAATGTGCAGAGAGGGGAGCTGTGGCTTGGGTTCTTCAGGCTGAAGCTGCCGGGCAGTCAGGGCACGGTCCAGCTGCCTACAGACCGGCACTGGGTCTCTCTCGGTTCGGCCAGCCAAACACAAGGTGCTTTTCCAGCTGATTTAGTACTGTAATGGGAATAAGGGAACACACATAGTTGAAAGGAACTTGTCTGGGGCATGGACAGGATTGGCAGGATTGGCAGGATTGAGTAAGCTCTCCATCAGGCAGCCTTTCACAGATTTCCTTCTCACCCTTCCTCCCAGCTCGTGTCAGAAGAGGCTCAGATGCTCTTTGGAGCCTTGCCAGGGAAGGTAGAGGCTGATGTGAGGAAATCAGCTTTCTAGCCTACTACATTTCTTCCTGGATTAATAATTTGTCTCAGAGTACTCCACCTCCTTCCTCTGAAACCCTCTCGCCCATGTGTATTACATTCCCTGAGAGATCAGCTCATTTCCTGATGAGCTTGCAAAGTACAGGGCTTCGTGCTCCAGCTGGCCCAGCCATGGCCTAGCACTTGGGAGCTGCTAGGAAAAATACAGTGCCAGGGTGCTGCCTAAATGGTTAGGGCCAGAACAGAGCCAGGAGATGAGTCCCGTGGTAAATAAAGGTCTTGGACAGCAATCAGAGAAGCCAGGTTTTGCATCAAACCAAGAATTTAAGGAGGAAGCTTGGTCAGAAGTTAAGCTGATGTTGAGAAGACAAGGCAGGAGCCTGGACAGAAGATGAGAGGAACTCATAGGGAAACCCTAGAGGAAATTCTACCTGCCTTGAAAGGACCCGCTGAGTAAAGCCTTGGACAGCCACGTGAAGAAAAGTGAAGAGCAGCGTAAGGACAGCTGGGCACGTGGGGGGACCACCCCAGCAAAGGCAGCAACGCCGGCTGCTCAGGGCACGAGTCCGTACATTCTTTGCTGTCAAAGCCTCTAGTTGCCCCTCAGAGAGTCAAACCTTCAGATCAGGATAGGAATGCTCATGTTTGACCCCCAGATTGTTCACAGCTAGTCTCTCTCTTACTTCTGCTCAGCCATATACATCAACTTGCAAACAAATTTTCAGTCTAGAATTTGCTTGACCCACAGTCACATGGGAGTGGAGACAATGAGTTTTAGAATTGGTTCCCAGTGCTCCTTTCCAACAGCAGCACACAAAGTACAGGAAAATCACCCCCCAGCCTTGTAAAGAGCATCTAGTGCAACTCGTTAACTGAAAATCGTCTGGGACATTGACAAATGCAATTTAATCCCACAGCAATAACTGAACCCTATCCCAAATCACAATAGCAGGGCCTTCTGACAGCACCACTGAACATTTTCTCTGTAGCTTTCTCTTGCAACACCAAAGTTTTCTTCCAGTTCACTGATGCTGCCGTGCCTCTGCTGCCCTATAGCTGTGATGACTTGAGCATCCCCAGCAATGTGAGAAGAGGCTGGGACCGGCAGGTATACACACCCAGAATTGCTGCAGGTGAGTCAAGCAAATGACACATACGAAATCCGTGTATCCTGACGAGTGATAAAACAATAGAGGCATTTTACTTCTTTTTAACCTGACTCATGCATTCACTTCCTCTGTCTGAGGGCAACACGTAGGTGAGAACAACTTTGCTTCCAGTAACTGGAAGAATTTTCCCCCAGATGGAACATCCTTGGTCGGTATCTGCTGGCAAGCAGCCTGGGAAATTCCAAATATGGTTTTAAAATAGTTTCTGAAGCAGGAAGGGACCTTCAAAAAGGTGGTGAAATTGAGTATTTCTGAACTGATCAGCTTAGCCTGGACTAAGTGTACTACCTTCCAACCACGGCAGGTCAATGAGGAGATGTGTAGGGGGTGCTCAGCACTGCTGGGATGGAGTGAGAACAGCATGGTGGCAACGAGAAGCCTTTGTGGTGTTTGGACACTTTTGCTGACCTGTTCCTGTAACTACATGTCTGATCTTTACCTAGAGCTGCTCACTTTCCTAGTATTTGTGTTCTTTGGGGGACCTGGAAGGGCGCAGAGGACACGGCCCAAGGGTTGGTGATGGCCTCTCCTGGCCCTGGATGAACAGCTGCCCACAACCTGCCCACGGAAGACAAAGGTGAAGAAAGATAGAGGCATGACTCAGTGCTTTTTCCTACAAGAGAGAAAGTTTCTGGGACAGAGGAGGTCTACCTATTGGGACCCTACTGGGGAGGGAGCATGGGGCATGTACGGTCATGAAGCTGTCAGTGGAAGGATAGGTGATCTCTCCAGAGAGCTGAAATGGGGCAAAGACAGAAAGCTTTTGATCATGGAGGGGAGGAGGACGTTTGTCACTGAGAAGATTCCTTCAAACCCTCCAGAACAGGAGCCACCAGCTCCACCTCTGACCTCCTTAACCTTTGTCAAATTTCCCATCTCTGGCTGTTGCCTGCAGAGCCTTTACCAAGTTTCCCTCCAACCACCCCACTTCCCACCAACTCCTTTTAAAGAAGCATTTAAGCAAATCACACACCTTCCCCTTTCCTGTCACCTCTTCACAAACCAATATAAAAAGTTTTTCTACACTTTCCACTGCTTTCTACAAGGTGGAATACACAAGTCATTGTGGCTACCTCCTTCCCTCTAACAAGCTAGCACGCTCAAAGCTAGCGAGAGAAGGTTACCTGGAGCTCTGCAGAAACATGGGATGGTCCTCAGGGCTCTCACGATGGTTGTCAAAGCCCCCAGCCAGGTGGTGACACAAGGAAAGCCCAAAAGGACACACAGCCCGTGAGGACGGGATGGTGGGTCACAAGCCAACTGGGGAAGGAAGAATCTTGCTTCCTTGCCAGGGCAATTCAGAGGCTGTCGGGAAGGTTGGCACCCTGCTTGTTTTCCAGGGGCCACCCTTTTGCCGAGAGACAGCCAAATACATGTTCAGCTTCCACACTGCACACGGTAAGGCCAGAGGTAAACACAGCTCAGGCTGACACAGCTCTGCTAGCACCAGGATCTCCCAGGAATCCACAAAGCTGTAGCAAACACCAGGCTTGGAAGGCAGAGGGGAGACCAACACAGCAGCCAGCAGCACCTCCCCAGGAGAGAAGGGAACACAGTGACAGCTGCTCTACCGTGGCTCTAAACCCCAAAAGAGATGTCACTTCTTGGGGTTCTGCCAACTATTTTGCTCAAGACTGCCCAGGCTCCCACTCCATGCGGGCAGCACCGACCAGTCTGACTCCCGACAGAAGTCATACAGGGTAAGGTACCTGTCTCTCCAAATCCCAGCTCTCCTCGATGCTTGATTTACTCTGATCAGGTGTGTTCGCTGGATGCAAAAGCAGGCCAAACCAACAGGATAATATACAGGTACTAAAAATTGAATACCTGACATTTAACGTTCCCTTCACATCAGTATTTTGTGGAAGCATTCATTCACAATGACGACCTGAAAGTGTTACGTGTGCAAGAAGGATGCTAAAAGCAGAAAGGATTTGTGTGCAGTCTTCATCTAGTTCCTATTTCCTAAGCGAAATTGGACGAAGTGACACCTTGGGAGCCCTTCCAGCCCTATTTTTCCTGAGTTTATAGTGCCATTAAATATGGTAACTTCATTGCTGTTGGGCTAGAGGCCCAATAACAATTTCTTATCTTTCTGGACAAGAATGTTGTTCTATTTAATGATGCTGTTCTTCACTGATTACTTGATGGTTTAGCACTTGTCAAAATTCAGTGTCTGTACTCTGGCCTCTTTTTTCCCCTCAAAAATCAAACTAACCTCAATAAATTTGAAGTTATCAGGAAGCTTTAAGGATATACGGAGCTTAGTGGTGAAATATCAGTGTATGTACATCAAAATGGATTCTAGAAAGTTTCCAGGAACTAAGCTGTATTAATTATGAAAAAAAGTAAGTTTAACCAGCATTTATATAAATTCACAGATTCTGGACAGTTTGTAGGGACATTCATACACCTCTGCAAATGAGCTAAAATTGGTCCATATGTCATTCTTCGTAACTACAGATTGAAATTGCATAAGAATGTGAAGTTAACTGAAAAAGCAGCACTCTTGTGGATAACAATATCAAAAATTAGCACTTTTCTCAACTGAAGCCTGCACGATTTCATTAATTACCTGTCTTAGCTCTGGATCTGAAATCACAGTCACTCACAAGCCCAGTGACAGGTGACAGACTGCTCTTAGCAGACACACCCCTAGTAACTAAGGATGAGATGGTTACTGAGTTTTCAATAAAATCAAAATGCTTAAATTCTACTCCTCTGAGTGCACAGCAGCTCTGCATTCTTTTGAGAAAGACCTAATAAATGAAACAGTGAGGGTTTGGGGATTGTTCCATGATTTGACTTAAAAATAACAGTGTAATGCCTGAAGTTCTTAGGCATTGGTCTTTTGCCACAAGACGAGATTGGTCTTTCTCTTCTGAGCAGATAATTATGCCAGTTATAGATAAGATTTTATAGAGACCTCTGATATGTTACAAATAAATACGAGGCTTGCCTGAAGTTAGGTTGGAAAAAAACCCAAAACCCAAACCCTTGGAACAGCATTAGTTTTCTTAATATTCATTACAAGCACTTAAAAAAGATGGAGAATTTAAGAAAAACTGCTGTATCGCAATGATCATCTTGATTGATGACTTTAAAGTACCCTCACAGGAGGTAAACAAACGTAAAAAGGAAACCATAAAATACAGGAACATACGTTATCGCTCTCAAACGCAAGGACGAGGTGGGAATCAGATGGAACTGACACTATTATTCAGAATTATACTATCGTAAGCCCAAGTTAGCACTCTGAAGGACTGTTCATCAAAATAAGCACTCCTTTCCCTTCCTCACCTCAGAAATGGCCCCTTTCTGAAGCACCAGGTTCCATGAAGCTTGTTGTTGAAGTTTCCTGCCAACACTGACTTCTCCAGGACTGAAGAATAGCTCACCAGCTACCTCTGGCTGGTGTTAGGCTATTTTAGCTTTAGCAGACCAGAAAATCTAATCTATTAGACATCAATTATATCCAGCTCTCTAAGAATTTTAAATAGTTTACAAGTGAGGTAATTAAGCACATTTAGTCTCTGCTCTTGCTCCTGCAGAGGTACTGAGAAGGCATAAGTCTGACATACTGGGAAAATACAACTGTCAGCATGGGAAAGTGTAGGGGACAATAGGATTACCAGCATCAATAAAGAAACCTTTCTGCATAGACCAGTAGCCACCAAATAGATGCTCATGCCCAGGAGGCCAGAAAATTAATTTAGGGAGCAGGTAGCTATCTCACTGCTGAGGATAACAGCAGTGGGTTCGCCACTAAGGGAAACTCCTAAAGGTTTCCTCAGCAGCACCACTGGGCACATGGAGGGGGACAACAATTAACAAACAGTCCAGTGCAGAAGGTGCACACAAATCCCCCTGGTCCACCCAGGAACAATTCCCCCAGCAGCCCAGAGAGCTCCAGCTGCCCTACTATCTTCCAAAACAACAGAGCTCGGCTTCTGCCCCCCACCAAATTCTGCTGGCTGTCTTGCATCAGGTGCTCTGTAGAGTTAATTCATAGATGTACGTGACTTTAGCCCAGCACCTGATGTTTTAGGCAGGAAACTAGGATCCTCCAAAACCAAACTATGACAGAAGGTTGTAGCCCTCAGTAGCCAGTTACTGACTCAGCCTTCAGGCCAGGTCGCAGTGTGGCATCAGGAAAAGAGCAAAAAATACTGGATCCGAAAATGCAAGCAACAAGACATGAAGTATTTTTGATCTCTGATCCTTCTCAGAAAGCAGCAGAAACCACACCAGGTACAGAAATATTTTTATGTTAAATTAACACTTTCAGTGTGCAAGACATGAAGTCATCCCTGTCACGAACAGGAAAAACCTTGAATCCTTGCCAACAAATCTGGACACCAAAGCAGGACACCTGAGGTGCCTGCAAATCTGGAACAACTGTTTTGAAATAGTATGCTGTGTTTGACTTTGATCTCTCAAATCTCAGCCTTGCAGACTGGCTGTTACGAGGTACTTCTGAAACCAAAAGCTTTCTTTCCCTTGCCCCTTGCCAAAGGTGTGCTATTTTGCACAGGAGATCCTGCCCTAACATACTGAAACCAGCCTTTGTAGCATGACGAAAAAACACACCCTGACTTGTCTGAAGCTTTCCATGTATTTTGGACAGCAGCTGTCTTAGGAGTATGCTGTTACCTCACACCTTGCATCTGGCAGGGTACTAGTGGACAGTCGTGTCACCAGACAAGGTGAGGTGGGGATAAGTCAGTGAAACCTGCTCTAAAGTGTTCAGTACTTGTTTACAAAATTAAAATAAAAAAAAAACCCAGCCCCTTAACCTCCTGCTCCCACCAAAAAAATAAGAAAAAAAAGAAAAAAAGAAGAAAAAAAACCCCAAGATATAATGAGATCTACCTGTTAACCCATACTTTCTTTCTAGTGGATACATGGCATCATTTCTGAACATCCTCTCCAGTTGCCTGATTGGGGTGTCTACGTTGATATGCTCTGCTCCTTCAATGTGATGACCCTTCTTTCCCTGTATGCTGCTAATTATAAATCTACTTTAATGGCACACTGCATGCAAAACACATAATCAAAGCAGCTCCTGGCACACCACTTCTCTTTTACCCTTCAGCTCAGTGATATCATTATATCCTATCACTGTCTGTGTTAAAAATGAACCAGTTATCCAGACCATAGTACATTAAAGCAATACTAAGATTCTTTGCCTTCTCTGGGCTTTAGCCTAATCTTGGCAAAAATGCAAGAGCCACAGCAAGTAATGCAAAAAGTTAATTTAGCTAGTGTTGGATATACAGGAAAAAGTACAAGGACATGAGAAACACACCGTGATACTTCCTCAAAATACCCTTGCAGCCCCCAGCAACTTGTGCTGAGGGCATGAGAGAGCACCTGAGCATTTAAAAGCCTTCAACAGATTTTATTTCCCCTCCCCTCCAATTAATTTTCTAGTTCTGTCGTGTGCATGTTTAAACAGCTTATGTCTAAATTTCTTACTGACACAACCCTCTTTGGTTCATTATGAATTCTCAGAAACCACATCCCAAAAGAAACAATTACCATACAAATATCTTACTCATTCTGGTCTCCCATTTCCCCCCAGGAATTAATAAAGCCCAACACATTCATACGACAGACATGGAACTCGAGGCTCAGAGTTCATAATAACTGTCCTCCACACCATTCATGGTAGAAACATCAGGACAGCTACTGTATTTTGAAAAATTAAGACATGAAATGGAAGAGAAAGTTTTAAAACAAAGTTAGATAAACATGTTAGGAATGAAACAGGCCTAAGTAAAGTAGAGGCCAGAGAAGAGCTCCCCTCCACACTTGTGTTTCTATAACCCTATGGTTTCTAGGCCATTATTATTCAGATTTATTTCAGAAATAGCATGAATCTCCTCATGTCTTCTGTTTCAGAAAACAAGTTCTACATCTTACATAGTTGCAACTTAAAAAGTGGACCAAAAAACAGCAGAAATAAATACTACCATCATCTGCTTGAAGTGGATTACAGTGATGTACAAGAACGCATAGTTATCTGTCAGTATTTGCCACTAACACATTTAAGACACACTTTAAAGATAAAATACAAGTAATTTGTAATATATCAAAAAATTTGGTACATTAAGAAAAACTCTGTTCTATTTTTAGTCAGAAGTATGTTAAGTCCAATTGCTGCTAATAAGTCAGGAAATTCTAAATGTAGCTCTGCATCTAATAGAATAGCTACAATTATAAACCCTTATGTTTCACAGCCTCTTTTTTTAAGACAAAGCCTCTTTTTTTAAGACAAACCCCTCCTCCTTTTTGAATCAAGTGCCTGAATAAGATAAACAGATTTAAAGATCTGGCAGAAGAAATAAAGCAGTTAGAAGCCTGCCCTTGTTCCCTCAGCTTTTAGAGGCGTATGTTGAATTAACATCTCTTACGTGTTCCAGCTGAAACGATCATTTGTACAGGCAGTTAGGAATAAGTTAGGCAAAAGTCAGCCCACAGAAACCATCAGCGAAGCAAACCTAGAATAAAAATGTCTTGCAGTTGAAATTTAATTTGCATTAGCATTAATGCTTGGGGGGAAAAAAAAAAAAAAGTAATTTTTTTTTTATTCAATTGCACAAGCATGCTCGCTGACTGCCTTGGCAACAGCAGCCTGCACACACTCCTGCCTGCCCCAGCCCCACAAGGGTGCTTATGCTGACATAACTTACTGCACAGTCTCTAAAGCCATCAAAATAACCATTTAACGCCACAAAACTATCAAAATATGTAATTCCTACACACCTGCATCCAGTAACACAATGATCCTCTCCTGGAGGACAAACACCCTCATGACAACTTGAGGACATGTGTGAAATAACCATCCTCCTCCTGGCAATTCCAAGTCCCCCTTGCATTCACAGCTTACAGAACCACGCATGATCACCACAAGCAATTGCTGGACTGCTATTTAAGTAGCTTCAGGGTGACCATGAAGACAGGTAAAAAATACTCTGTGGACATCTCCAATATTTGTCTTGTGCCGTGCCTCAACTACTAGCCCAGGAATCTAATAGCCTGGTACCTAGCAAACAACATCTTCAGCAGAGCAACTTCTTGCAGCACTTGATCTCAATTTGCACTGCTCTCAAAAGATCAGCATTTCTCCCCTCACACCGGCCAGGAAACAGCTTCTTGTGTAGCGTTACTTTTCAGCTGCATCAGGTGGCAGAGCTGGTGGTACAAAGGAGAAGGCAGGATGGCACCGCAAAGAAGAGGACAGCTGGGACTGCTGCTGGTGCCAGGAGCCCAGTCTGGAATATTTTAAGCTACATGTGGAGCGGAAAGGCAAAGCTGAGAGTGAGTGGTTCGATATTGACAGAGAGAGCAGCCCCCACTTGCCAGTAACAACTGCTACAGACAGACCAGGACAGCCTTCACACCCTACCTGGGCAGAGCATGCAACCCCTGGGGAGATGAATTCATCTCACTGAAGGCTCGTTATCTGGAAAGTCTATGGTAGCCATCAATCTGAAGTGGTTATCATCCATACTGCCTGTTAAATGTATTTCTTAGGACAGGCTGTCACACCTTTTGCAGGTCCTTGCTTCTCACAAAGCTACGTGGTCTAGGAGTAACGTACATGGCCAAGAGGTGCTAAAGGTAGGAAATTTCACATTTGTGTGATGGCTTGCTCCTTCTAGGGAGTACAGCCCAAACTGTTTCACAAGTGATGAGATCCTTGCACATAGGTTCAGATTCCTCATGAAAGTGCTCTATGTGATGAAGGAAAGAAGCACTGGACAAGTCAGTCAGCCAGCCAGGTTCCTGTCTGCACTGTTGTGATATGAGCGCCTTTTGCCCACTGCTCCATGTCCTGTACGTGGTCACCTCTTTCCCACTGCTGGACTGACAAGAGTTTCACCTGGCCTGACCTTTAAACACGGAGGTGAAGGGTGATGGGACAGAACAAGGATTGCTGCCAAAGACCAAGGCAAACCATTCCCAAGCTGGCAATTTCAGGATGGAGCAGACAGGCATGCAGCTTCCCCACAAAGGATGCTACAGCTTTTTGATCACCACTAATAAAAATAAGGACTGCATAAATACAGGGAAAGTTCAAACTACTGAGAGCGAGTGTCAGTCACCGCTTTGCGATGGGGAAAATTGAGCGTGCATAGGCAGCTTATCCAAGGGTCTGCAGCTTCAGATAATGTCATTACGGAAAGATCTTTCTGTATCAGTCATATCCTTTAGCATCGGAACACCAAGGCAGCAATCCCAAAGGTATACACAAGGTGCCCAGCTTCCAGAAACAGCCCAGTGTCCCTGTCAATGGCGGAAGGCATATAGGCCAGGGCTCTTGCTCAGCCACCTTCCCTGCAGGACACACTGGTAGGATACAACAGACATGCTCCAAGATGGTACAGCTGGCCCAGCAGAGGCACAAGGGTTTAATCAAAGGTCGGTCCAGCCCTCGTAGCAAATCATGCTGGCAAGGCAGCAGGCATATTCCAGCAGCTCTCACATTCCTTGTACTATCATCCTCATACATGGAACAGAGCCTCATCCCACTTCATCAGCTACAAGGCTAAAACCTGCATTTTAGCTAGCTAGAACTAGTTATCTGCATTTTCATTTGAATCCTGCATGTGAAAAACATCATCCTACTTCCAGAGCTTTCAAAACACATCAGGAGAAAAGCATGAGGCCCATGCTTCAAGAGCCCTGCCCTCCTCAAGAGCCTGAGGACATCACACCAAGCCCCCACGCACCCCGACATCTCAGGTCCCTACAGGCTATCCTGAAGTTGTGCCAGTGGCCCCTCTGCTTTTCAGCTAAGGAGGCTCCAGCTCAAGTGTCTGCACTGCTCCCAAGCACTGCCAAGCAGCCCTCTGTGTACTTCCAATTCCTCCAAGGGTAATAGTTATTACCTTTAGAGCAACTGCTAAAACAGATGAAGCAGAACTGTAAGGTGCAGCAATAAAGCAGATCAATGAGTACCAAAGAGAAGAGGAAAAAATTAGAATGATACATTTATTGTCAATGGGTATTTCAGTGTAATTTGCATGGTTCAGATATTTGGAAAAGGGATAAATGGCACATAGGGAAAACCACACACTTCTCCTTAGCCTATTCTTGACTACCAGCCAGAAGATGCTCAGTTTGTGTGCTCTGCTCTCCAGCACCTTCATTCTAAAATCAATTTCCTGTTTCAAAGCAAAAAAAAAATCTTTCCATTTTTCTTCTTAAAAACACAAACTTCTGCAGGCCAAGCCACCTCATCGGCAGTAAAAGCAGCATCTACTTTTCACCACTGTAGCCTTGTTAATGGCAGGCATATCAGTATGCTCTTGGAATTTCTCACTATAGTCATCAAAGTTTATCATTGCTTAATAAAATGCTATTTTTTTTTTTTGGCCAACTAGGATAAGAAGAGACATTACAAAATTTTCCACGGAAAGATCATGCCAGTAATTTTGGTTTTCACATATTATAGCAAATGTCCTGTGTCTGCAGCACTACATACATAATATATATTAAACAGGCTAAACTGCTCACAGTTCAAGCAATGTTCACTGATTTTCTAAAAATGGATAGTAAACATAATGAATCAGTGTTCCATGAATTCTGAGCATTGCCTGCAAAGTCCACAAAGATGATAAAATGGTGCTAGATTGGGACTGTTGGAAGGATTGAGACTTGTTTCTAACCCAAGAGAAATTTAAAATAGCTTCTCTAAATGTACAGTAGCACTTTTCAACTCATGATACATGAAAATTGATTATGTGTAAAAGTAGATTGTTTCCAACATCCTGAAAACACATAATAACAGAAAAAACAAACAAACAAACAAAAAAAAAAACCAGATTGGCTTAAATTTCATTTTGTGAAAAAGACCACAGGATTAAAAAAAAACTCATACAAAAATAATATTTAGCAAGGTCTGGAGAGATCTCATTTCCCCTAGGAAAGTAACACTGTTTTGAGATATACCATTTTTTAAACCAAAGAGCATTTCTCATCCTTGTTACACTTCACTGCTAAGATAGAAAAGTTTCTAAATTGAACTACTCAGCAGGTAGACACTTTTCTTGCAGCAAAATTATTTTTACAGTATCTTGCAGAACTATAAAACTCTGCCCTATGTTACTTAGCACTATTTACCTCTTTAGATATCACTACAGGTACAATTATGTGTCTCAGGGACCGTTTCCAGGATGTCTACCTGATTTAGCACAGGGCTTACCCGCACTGAACCCACTAGTGTTTTCTCTAATTTAGTTGGAGACGTCCCACAACAAATCATCCTCAAGGGCACTTGCTTTTGAAATCGTTCTTCCTCCACCTCCTCCTCCCTGCCACCAGGACGCTCTCTCCCAGCTGCACATCCCCTTTTCCTCACCCCATTCCAGCACCTTCCTAAGACCCCACCTGCCACGTCGGTACCGCTCCGGCTGCCTACCCCCAGGGAAGGGCCCACCACCTCCCTCTCCCACTGAGGGCTACTCACTGAGCATATTTGTGTCTCCTAGTCGTGTTATGACTCTTTTAGCTTTCAGTAACTCAGCCCAGACTGGCCGGGGCCTAGGCCACCAGGCAGGGTTTCTCTTCGGTGATTTATGGCACACCACCGCGCAGGGAGCTGCTTTTAAACCTGCTCAAAGCGCGGGCGCTGCACGGCGTCCCGCGGCGGGGCGCTGCGGCCTGAAGCCAGCAGGGAGGCCTGTGCAGGCCGCCTGTGGCCCCCACGCAAAAAGGACACGAGTGACACGGCACCGGCCTCTCAGGGTGCCGGTGCTGTTACCCCACAGCGACACACCCCACACCCCCCGCCAGCCAACAGCTGCGGGGCGACCTGCTCCGGGCCCGCCGCCGGCTGCCCCCCACGCACCGCGGGGCCTGGGCCAGACACGGGCCCAGCTGGAGCATGGGGGAGGGGGGCGGGCTGAACGCCACCGCCCGCCCGCCCGCTCCCGCCCGCTCCCGCCTCCTCCTCCTCCTCCTCCTCCTCCTCCCCCCGCCCCGGCGTGCGTGCGTGCGTGCGCGCGCCCTGCTCCGTGACCCATTTCACTGAACAAAGGATTTTGCTGGAATCTCAGCGCTAGACCTAAAATGGCGCCGGCACGCTCGGCCGTCCCCCTCCCTCCCCGCCCCGCGGGCACCATAGAGATGGGGCGGGCCGGGGCGGCTAGAGCGGCCGCTCCCCGTGCCTTCTCTACGCGGCCGTAGTCCGGCCTCGCTGGTGCGTGGCGGGGGAGGGGGCGCGGGCCGGGAAAGGCGCTGTCGCATCATGGCGGGCGAGGGCGACTCTGAG
>JAVJGJ010000059.1:86244758-86255991 GCA_035590215.1 Microhierax caerulescens
GAAGCTGCCCCGGAGCAGCGGCAGCGGCGGCGGCGGGCGCCGCCAGCCCCGCCGGCAGCTGCCCCCCTGCTGCGGCTGCTGCGGCCTGTCGGATCCCCGGGCGGCCAGGGGGGGACATGGTCCCCTCACTCGCCCCTTGCTGGCGGCCATGAAGAGGCAGAACGTGCGGACCCTGTCCCTCATCATCTGCACGTTCACCTACCTGCTGGTCGGGGCTGCCGTCTTTGATGCCCTGGAGTCCGACAACGAGATGCGGGAGGAGGAGAAACTCAAAGCCGAGGAGATCCGGCTCAAGGGAAAGTACAACATCACCAGCGAGGACTACCGGCAGCTGGAGTTGGTGATCATGCAGTCCGAGCCACACCGGGCCGGCGTCCAGTGGAAATTCGCCGGCTCTTTCTACTTTGCCATCACAGTCATCACGACCATTGGTGAGTGTCTCACATCGGGGAGGCCCTCTGAGGTCAGGGGCTGGGGCAAAAGCCCCCCTGGCTGGGAGAAAGGGAAAGGGGCAGGGGGCCGGTAGCATGCAAAGGGTTAAGTGCCGGTTGAATTTTTAATTTTTTTTTTTCTTCCCTCCTGCGTTATGTAATTCATTGCTCTTCACCAGCACTTGTTGGACTTGGGGTGTCCCACACCTCTTCCCCCGGAGGTGGACACTCTGTCCCCTGGGTGGGACTAGAGAGGAGAGGGGCTGGCCTGGCTGGGGGGACCGGTGCTGGCCAGTGGGCCACCATCGAGCTGTGGCTTGGGTGGCAATGAGGAGAGGGGGAAGAGGCAGGTTGGCACTCTCCTGGGCTTGCCCTCAGGAAAAAGGAGACTCTGTCGCCATGCTCCTCCTTGCACCTTTCCTTAAGAGACACAAAGAAAACTTAGAAGGCAGCTGGATGAGGATGAGGACGATGAGGGCATGGGAACGGGATCAGCTGGGAAAGCCCTTGATGTAGCCGAGCGTAACCCAGCTTTTGCAAACTTTGTTTTGGTGTTGGCAAGGGCTGTGGTGGGTTCTCACAGCTGTGGTCCTATTGCTGGGCCTCTCCCAGGCATTCCCAACGTGTTCCTGAAGTTTTTATTGCAGCTGGAGTGTCTGATGTGCCAACAGGTCACAATCTGTGGCTCCTCTTTGTGGGCATGCGGTCTGACAGGTAAAATGAATTCCACTGTCACATCCGTGCTGCCCAGCTTAGACACACCGTTGCCCTGGATGATCGAGGGATAGTTGGTGGATACAGCCACAGGCTGTCACTGCATACTTTTCTGCTCCCTGCAGCTGAAGTGGAGCGTTTCGTATGAAGTTTGCTTCCCTGCTGTAAAAATAAATACCACAATAACTAGAAGCTGCAGAGTGCACACAGAACTGTGCTACAACTCTGGCTTTGGCTTGATGAGCAGGTTTGTTCTTCCTGGTTTTGTGTTCATTAAAGGTGGATTTACTGAGGCTGTTGGTAATGTGCTTCTCCCAACACTTCTAGATGTACCTCCCGTAACATCTGGGGGGATCCAAAAAGACCTCTGTAGCTCAGTGGCTGTTTGATAGTGCTTTATATCGGACAGGACACAAAAGACTAGCTCTCTGTCTAATCCAGAAGGACTCAGTCTTTTTACCATTTAGGGCTTGTCACAAGAAATTTGCACATTGCCACCTGAAGATACTGACAGTTTACAGCAGAACGTGCTGTCTGCTGCCCTTTGAGCAGCAACTACTTAGGTTTGTATTTGACTATATTATACCTGGGGTGGTAACAAATTTCCTTTGAAAGACCATCTGACAGTATAGAGCCTGTTTGCCCTCGCAAAGATAAGATTTTTAAGGGGTAATTTCCTCTTTTGTTCTTAGATGTATTTATATAAAATGCTTATATGAATAGGCTACAGAATATAAAGTAGCATGTAACTTTGGCCGATGACTTAGATTTCCTGATATTCATTACCATGTTAGAACTCTCTTTCCTCTTTTGGTCACTGATTCTCCCTTCCTTGATCTGTCTCTTGTCATTTACTTGTGCAACAGTGAACACTGGACTGCCATACCCCTCTGGATTAGCACAGGGCTTCCATGCACATGCCTCATGGGTCCCGATACTCCTGCCTAAGAAGGAGCTGCAATACTTTTTGCGTTCCTAAGCTTGGTTGGTGACAGGTAGAAAAGGCTGCTTTTATGGTAGTTCCTGTTTTCTTTGTATTTTACCTAGAAACAAGTGCAACTTGCTCGGGAGGCTTTAGCGTTTTCTCCTGCAAAGAGCTGGGATTTGTTTAGGAAGCTTGGAGCAGCTCAATGTGCAGCAGATAGTGGGCATTTCCGTAGGCAGAGGCACTTTGGGATGTCAGAATTGTTTAAATTTAAGATGTGTATAGCAATGGAGAGCCACTGGGAGGAAGAGTGATAATAAAGAATGGCACAGAAAGACAGACATTATTTAATGAGTGTTCATTTAGGAAACTCAGCTCCAGGAGGATATGTGATCCATCTTTCCAAAGATTATTAATAGTTACTCTCTGCATCTTGCCAAACACACTTCTATTTTGTGTATCATCTCTTTGGTACTGAAGTAGCTTTGTGGTGTTATCTGATATACTGGTAGTCTGTGAAAGTGAGTGTGGAAGTTTTCTTTCTTATTTATCCTAAAATGATTTGGTTCACAGAGGGGACCTTCCATGTTTAAGTTCTCAGGAAAATAAGAGATTATGTTTCTTGCACAGGGCAGTCATCTAAAATGTTCATATTCATCTTTTGTGGTGGTTCTTATTTTTAATCTGACTGCGCGCACGCTGTCACACACATTCCCTTCTTCCTCTGAAACCTTCCAGGCAGACTCCAAGCAGCACATGCGGTGGCGTGTGCTTTGGTGAACGGGCTGTAGTCTATCAGTAGGTGCTAGAGCAAAAGTGCATCTAACTAACCATCGCAGGGCTGATTTTTACAAGAGAGTGAATAAAAACCTTCATTGCTTGCTGCGGAGTTATGGCTACCTCCACAGCTCTTCGGAGGAGCGCCACAGGAGCCCACAGCCCGCGAAGTCTAGCAGCATGCATGTGATGGCAGGCTAATTTGTGTCTAACTTAATTGTTCTCCTCGATTTTGCCGTGCTAGCAACGTGTCTGAAGCGATTACCGCTTCGCCGCGGTGATTCGAAATACCGTGCCTTTCATTTATGTGATCAGGGGCGCTTATCGCGTCCTGGGGGGAGGCGGGGGGGAGGCTCCTTCCCTTTGGGGCGGGAGGTGTTGCCTCGTAAAGCCCTTGGAGCAGCAGTGGGGAACGGAGCGAGCCACAAACCAGGACTTAGCAATGTCCTATTTTAATACATGGTTGAGTTCTTTCCTATCTGACCTAAGAAAAGGAACTGCAACCAAAGCAGGGGGTCTTTTGGCTGCGAGGTCATAGTTCAGCCTGGGAGTTTAGGAAACAAAAGCAGGCAGATGAAAATTTACTCTTTGGCAAAGAGCAGTTGTAGAGAAAGAAGAGAATGCCGTTTTGTACTGACAGGAAAGAAGTCGGCATGCACATAATGGCACCCTTCAAAATACACAAGTACTGTGACTGATGAGAAAAAAGGAGAAGCATCATAAGACTGTAAATTTAAAAAATCGGGGGGAAAACTGCAGTGTTAGATCTCTCCCGTGTTAATTGGTGTTGGTTTAAGCTACTGCATTTAAGGATATTAGCTCAACAGCAGCTTAACTACAGTATTAGCAATTCTGGCCAGTAACTGTGACATTCCAGATGTATCTGCATTGCGTAGATAACTGATCTAATACTACTGCTCCACTGTGCGAAGTGTAAAGTGAGCATGCCAGATGTTAACAGAAAAATGGGGAAAGAGGCGATGTGCAGGCAGTCTGGCCAGCACGTTTGAGCTTCCTTAGCTCGTAAAACTTGAGGTGGAATGGAGCTAACCAAAAGTCAGAGCCTTCGCTGAGGGGGGTGGGGGGGGTTAAGGCAAGGAAGCTGTGAGCAGGGTTCAGTGGGGGTGGAAGAGGAGGGCGTGCAATAGCAGGGAGAAGAATGCTCATGGTTAAACGTGCAGGGGAAAAAGTCTGGCGTAATTCCTCGAAGCGCTGGCTACAGCTGCTTCTGCGCCAGCTATGGGAAGTGGATTGAAAGTGACTGATGGGTTACAGCCCCCTGTTGAAAAGGTGAAGGACAGGACAAAACCCCCAAATCTCAAAGTTATTAGTTGTCATAAATTAGGATACGTTCACAAGAAAATAAAAAATTGTTGTAACTTAATAGGAGTAATCTTAACATTTGAAAACAATTTCCTAACTATTTTTTTAAGTTAGTGAGCCATATCGGTATTAACTTAATTTTTATCATCTAAGTTATTGGTGGAAATACACAGCATGCATCTGTGTTTTATAATTGGACTTGGTATCTTTAAGTGTTGCTGCTAATGACAGATGTGATAGTTCTAGTTTTAACAAGGTTCAAAATATTTCTCAAATTAAAGCTCACCAGACAGTTCCCAGAAAGGAAGAGAAATAGCAATTTTGAAGGTTTGGGTTTCAGCCCTCTGAACGAGAGAATAAAGTATAGGAACTTTAAGCTATAAAGTTGCTAAAATCCTGTTTATTCTACTGAGTTACGTTACTTGGTGACTTCCATGGTGACCAACAAGCATGCTTAGCTTTTATCCCTGAAGTTCAAATCCTCCCTTGAAGCAATCTAAACCACCACCAAAATAAACAGATGGCTTTGTGGCCCCTTGTGCTCCTCCACACCTTGCTCTTCCCACTGCCCCCAGCATCGCTACTTTTGGGAAAAGGTGTTTGCCGGCCCCCTGCGGCAGGAGCGCTCGGCAAGGGCGCCTGTCCTCCAAGCCTCTCCAGAAGGTCACCGTCAAGGCAACGGGCAGAAACACGGCAATCTGAGGTTAATTGCTGTGTCCGTTAATAGAGATGTGTGTGAGCAGACATGACGGCTCCTCAGCGCCTCTCACTAAAGCAAACGTTCATGCTTCAGCCACCGACCATTGCGCCAGGCTCAGCACCCAGGAACTGTTTGGAAGTTGGCAGCAGAGGCGATGACAAGTGTCACCCCAAACTCGTCATTTACAGCTGTACCCAAGCAGAGATTTTTGGGAAGCGTTGGCTCTCCCTGCGTTTTGCGGGCTTCCAGGCTGTTCTGTGTGCGCCACCACCCACCCCGGGTCCTCCCGTGCCGCAAAGGAAAGGTCACCTCCTGCCACGGAGCCTGGCTCTTGGTAGGGTGATGTTTTATTTCATTTTTTAAGCGGGCAGGGGGAAGTACATTTATTATTTCTGGTGTGAGCAACCCAGGTAACAATGAAGCACTGTGGGAACTGGGTTGTAATGAGCTCCCGAGTGAACGATTTTTGCCAGCTTAGTGGACTAATCCCCGTACTTCTTTCATTCCTATGCAGGCGTTTTAACGCAAAAGCTCAGTGGTTACCAGTGAAAGTTGTTTGGTTTGCTCCATTTAAAGTTTGAAACAAATACATTTTGGAAAACTGATCAAAACAAAGGTTTTACAGTATGTGCAGATGATGCTTCGATGATTTTTTTTTTTCTCTTTTTTTAATTGAAGAGGCGAGAATTAATTAAATGTCAGAAGTGGAGCTGAGTTTTAGTTGGCGTGACTCAAGGCCTTGCAACATATATACTTATGCTTAAAATGGAAATACTACACTACGCAGGCATGGCTGCTAAACCTTCAGATGGGGGCAGGGGAGCAGGCTGGTGAAGGGAAGGTAGAGCCTTAGATGAGATGGTGGGAGGAAAATGCAGATTTTTTTTCACGGCTGGCAGCACCCTGGTTAAAACTGTTTGTAGGCCCCCACGTTTTCACGTGCAATTTTTTTTTTTTTTTCTGCGTGGGCTCACAGTTTGCCTGAGAGCCATCCAGCAGCGGGTCTGCCTGTTCCCGCAGGAAGAGGTCACAGCATCGCTGGATCTGCTTGTTTGAAATACTTAAGAGCAGCTTGTTCTGAGGAAGATATTTTAATCCTTCCAGCTTCTGTCATCTTATCGTGAGCAAGACTGCATCAGAGCCCTCCACTTCCCCGGCCGTGCCAGGAGCCCCCGGCAGCAGCCACACCGTGCCGTGTGAGCAGCCAGTGCGCACTGCAGGGCTCTTTAGACTGGCCACAGCTCCAAAAATACCGAGCCTGCATAGCGTGGTGATCTATTTAACAGAACCAAAGATTCCCCCTCTCTGTCTTCATGCTCTGCAGAAAAAGAAAAGCTGTTTTGCTTATTTTTTTTAACTCCTTGTTTATTTTGTCAAATGCTGTTAGAAGGCAGGGGAGCTCTCAGCCATGGTGGCTTCTCTCCCCAGACAACAGATCATCTCTCCAGTTGATGGCAAATGGCTTGTGATCAACCCCAGTGATCACTGTGTGCATTTATCCGTGAGACATCTTGGTCTTCACGCCTGCATGTACGTGCGTGGCAGGTTTTTGGAGTTCACCTACAAGCTTTACAACTCTAGCTGATGCTCATGCTTTCCATCACCCAGGTCAAGAGTCAAAGGTGGTAAACCTTTACCTTCAGCAGGTGGCCAAACGCCGTGAGAAAGATCTTTCTTTAGCACCCCATCACTGTGACACTGCACAGATGCTGTGGAAACGGGATGAGAGAGCCAGCCAGCCCATTTGCCCGTGGCTCCTTCTGAGCAAATTCACAGCCAGGGTGCCCACAATCCCCACCAACAGAACATTTAGGATACATTACTTCAGTGATCTGAGGGAAGCTAACGTCCCCTTCCCCGTCAGGAAACATTCAGGCTCTGGCTGAGATGATCGTAGCAAAGGTGAAAAGCCAATAACTGGTTTATTATCAGGCAGATATATTAGCACAAATGGCTGTGGCAGGAATACTTCATAAAGCAAATATAGAGCAAAAAGAAATTTCCAGCAATGTGCTCCTTGAAACAGAGGGGATAATGCTCTGTTCAGCCCCTCCCCCACCCCAAGAAATCTGGAGCTACCACTGATGGTCAAATGTTGTGCTTGTAACACTTTCATCCAACATTTAAAGCTCTCAAGGGTCACCGTGAGGCAGCGCTGGGAGGCCGTGACAGAACTCGCTTGACTGTTTCTCAGCTCCGATAGCTTCCAAGTGCCACCTTCTTCAGCAGCGGCTGGCTCGGGCTCCCAGACAGATAAAAAGAGCTCAGCCTTTTCTTCCTAAACCTCACAAAGCCCCCATGAACCCCTAACCAGCACGATGGTCCTCTCCATCCCCAAAGCTGGTCACCGTTCATTTCTACTCACCATTTTCTGCATCGCCATGCATCCTACTGGGGACACCACCCACATGTGCACTCTCAAGATCATCTAAGAGATGCATCTCAGGAGCATCTAGGTGGGACACAGAGTCCCCACCTACCACAGGGCCAGCAAGCCGCTCCCTCGGGATAACATTCAGTTCAAGCAGAGCCAAGGGTGCCCCTGTGCACACACACACACACGTGGACACACACGTGCAGCCGTGCTCCCTGCGCTTCCCGCGCTTCAGGAATGCTCTGAGAGCTGCAGGGCTGTGAGATGCCACAAACCACAGCCCCGTATGAAATCGCCTACTCCCAGTACGGCAGCAAACCTGACAGAATTCATAGTTACTTGCTGGTACATCAGTTGATAAATCAGCAACACCATCCATCTCCTGGTGACCTCCCATGGGATCCACACTAACTGCAGCTCCTAAGATACAGCCACCATTCAAGGAGGAACCCGTGCACTCCCTCCTTGTCCCCCCACAACCTGTTGGTTGCTTTCAGCAGTGTAATTTTCACTGGTTTGTTCTGGAACTAGACAAGGATACTTGGTACTTGCTGGATAATCCACCTTTCAAGGTGGTATCTATAAAAGCAAGATCATTCCTGAAAACTTTTCTTTATTTTCTCTGCTAGGATCTGCCGAAAGAAACCGTTGGGAGTCTCTGGTTTCTCTTCCGCGGGTGTTTCTTTAAAGGAAAAAAATAAAAAAGGACTGCTGGCCAGCTGCCAAGCCATGGAGGCACATCAATATCCCGGGGCTGTGCCAACACGGCTGCCGAAGCGGTAGCAGCAGCCCCCTCCCGAGAATGTCTGGGACCCCCCAGGGAGATGCTGGTTTCTTTGGAAGCGTCTCCCAGCCTCCACTTTCTTCACCACCGAGCAAGACCGTGGAGTTTCCCCGATGCCAAGCAGGGCTGGGCTCAGCGTGCTGCCCCGTGGACCGGAGCACTGAGTCAACCACGATTCCTTCCACCTTCTCCTTCCTTTCCAGGAAAGCAGCTCCTGCCGCAGCCACGTGCGGGAGCCAGCTGGGCAGCCCCAGTGCCGGCAGCCCCTGCTCCGTGTGGGAGATACTGCTCGTTGTAAAAAAGGGACCCACAAGTTCTTACACAAGGTGTGACCGAAGGAACACCCTAGGTCTGGAAACCAAATGCGTTTTGTGACAATTTAAGTGTTGTGCCTTCTCTGCTATGTAAGTACTGAAATAATTCTGATTGCACCATCCCAGCCACTTTCTCTGAGGTTTGTCAGCAAAGAGACAGGATACACAAGACATTTAATTTACACAAGTTGTTACATCTAATGTTTCTTTTTAGGTGCTTGGCTTGCTATTTAACAATAAATTATATTTTTTAAAAATATTATGATTATTGTTGTTGTTCTTGGTTTTGTTATTAGATGATGACGATGATGATGATGATGATGATGATGATGATGATGATGATGATGATGTGGCTGCTTGCGTACTGGAGTGTCCACCAGAGGCTGGGAAGCAGCTAGCTGCATAGCCGCCCTGCTGAAAAGGATGGGGCTCGCAGTGGACGCCGGGTTGAACGCAGGCCAAGAGAGTGTTCTCACTGCAAATAAGTCAAACCACAGTCTGGGCTCCGTCAAGAGTGCACGGGCAAGAAATCAAGGGATGCACTTATCTCCCGGTATGTGACACTGCTGAGGCAGCGTGTCCACTGTTGCTGTCCAGCTTTGGGCCCCCCGGTCAATGAGGATGTTGAAAAACCATGGAGGCTCCAGTGAAAGGCTCCTAAGGTGGTCAGGGAGCTCAAGCACACACTCTCTGGAAAAACAGTGGAAGGAGCTGGGCTTGGTCTGGAGGAGCAGGCTGTGGGGTGCCCTAGTAACTGCCTAATACCATCTGCAGGAGCCTCTTGATGGTTGCAGGTGATGCAGCAGGGGCAATGGCCACAAACTCTGGCTTGGGAGCAAGACGAGCTGTTTTGCTACGAGGGCAGCGCAGCACTGGAGTAGGTTGCGCAGGGAGGTCACATAATTTCCACCCTTGCAGGTTTTTAAGCTTCAGCCAGACAAAGCCCCGGCTGACCTGCGTACGCTTGCCAGCCCTGCTGCAAGCCGGGGGGTGGACGGCATCTTCAGCGGGCCTTGCAAACAGCATTCCTGCCGTTCTGGGACCTACTGAGAGATGGAGCATCTGCAAAACCCAAGGCACAAAAAGCCCACTGTGGTGCAGAGGACCACCCATGCAAAGCAGCATCCCGTTTTGCTTTGAGGAATTCATTCCCTCCGATGCAGTGCTCGCAGGCTGGAGGCCCGGCGGCAGCAGCAGGGAGCACGAAGCAGAGGAGAGAGACCAAGTGTCATGACGTGAAGGTGCCAGGCTCTGGTACGTCACCCCGCTGCTCACCGCCTGCACACGGTGCTGCCTGTGTGCTCGCCTCTGCTAGCTCAGCTGTTTCCAAATCTTGCTTCTCAGCATGATGTCAGCAAAGCCCAAGTATCATTTCTTTCAGAAAAAAAAAAATAGAGTAAATCACTCCAACGGGGCTTACTCATTTCCTCTCCCCCATCTCTTACTACCTTCTTACCATAAAGACAAAAGTCCTTTTATAATACAAGGGCTTATTTTACCTGCTTGCTCAACAGCCCCACAAAGCTGAAAGCTCAGCACAGCCCCAGCATAGCTCTAGCTTGCATGTGAATTGGTTACACGGAGACTAAAAAAAGAGAATGGAGCCTTTCACTCTTCTCTCACCTTGTAAACAGTCGGGGGTATTTGAAGCATGCATTGACATCTTCAGAACTACTCTGGCCCTTTTTCTTTTGCGACTCCCTGGGGCATGGGGGCACCATGTCAGAACTCGTGCTCCATCAGTGCTCCTCGCCAGCACAGACCTCCCCACAGCCACGGCAAAGTAGTTCACGTTGGAGCTTGGTGGGGGGAGAGCCCCCAGAGCACCGAGTGGTGAACATAGGCTAACGTGACCGAAACAATGGCCACGCTCAGACCAGAAAACACATACTTACATACTTGCATTTTTATGCCACACTAGTTACCACAGATGTCCTAGCAAGCAGCCATCTGATCTAAGGGAGAATAACAAGCACCCTTTCAAACCTTGTGTGCTAACCAGCAGCACATCCCCGAATCATTAAGTGTAAATTGCATCTGCCCTCGACTACCAAGTCATAAAAATTTTTTGAGCATGAAGACATTTGAGGGGAAATACGGCTGAGCTGTCTTATCCGGAGTTCTGATTTCAGTAACTTCCCAGACCAAAATTACTCTGCAGATCAAAGATTGTCTAATAAACCAGAAAAGAGAACAGAAAAACTTGTCTAAAGTAACACTTGTATATCAAGTCACCTTCATGAGTAATTATAATAGTAGCGTTTTTTACATTTGCCTTTGGTTTGGGTGGTTTTTTTTTTCCTTTGGATGCTGACAATGCGTTAAGCATTTTAGCATCTTTTTTTTATTTGAAGCTACAGCTGAGTTTACATAGCAACTGATGCGTTGCTGTATCCTCCTGCCGTTCCCAGCACTGGCACAAAGACAAACTAAGGCAAGAGTCACATCCAGATGAATTACTGGCCAAGTCCCAGTTTCAGCTGGTTCCCTGCAACGACTCGCTCCAGAGGGGCCTGTTGAACTGGGGGAGAGAGCTTGTGCTGGGGGCACCGAGGGTGGTGGGTTGGCCCTGGCTGGATGCCAGGTGCCCACCAAAGCCACTCCATCCATCCCCTCCAACCGGACAGGGCAACAAAAGGCTCGTGGGTCGGGATAAGGACAAGATCGCCCAGCAACTACTGTCATGGGCAAAACAGACTCAATTTGGGGAAATTAGTTTAATTTATTACTATTTGAATCAGAAAAAACACCTTTTTCCCACCCCTCCCTTATTCCCGGGCTCAACTTCACTTTGTATTTCTCCATGTCGTCCCCCAACCCGTGGCACAGGGGGATGGGGGATGGGGGCTGCCGTCAGCTCATCATGTTGTCTCTGCTGCTCCCCCTCACAC
>JAVJGJ010000059.1:86261002-86272284 GCA_035590215.1 Microhierax caerulescens
TAGCGGGGCGCGGCGGCGGGTAACAGTTGCTGAGGCGCGGGGGTGTCGTTAGAGGCGGCCGCCGCTCGGGGTCGTTTGCCTCTCAGGCGGCGGGGGGGTTACCGCGCCGCGCGGTGGGGCCGGGGCAGAGCGGGGCGGCACGCAGCGAGGTGTGGGGGTGCGCCTTAGAACCGTTTATTGTGCGAGGGCCTGGCCCACCGCCTCCGGGGCTGGGCGGGACAGCGGCCCCGCCTCTGTCCCTGGCCGTGAGGCGCCCTGCTGGTGACAAGGGCCGCGGTGGCAGCCGTGAGGGCTCCGCAGGCCCCTGCTCGCGGCGATGAGTGTATGCTGCGTCCATGACAGAGGTGCCGTCCGGTGCGCAGGTCCGTCCCGGCAGGTGGTGCGGCAGCGCCGGCCCGGTAGTACCAGCCACCGGCACCAGACGGGGGTCAGCAGGCCGGGCTGGCCCGGCCCGGGGTCAGGGCTCCTCGTCTGTGATGTCCAGGCTGCTGCCCAGCAGCGCGGTGAAGGTCGGGCGCTCCTCAGGCTTCTGCCATGCGGGAAAGGGGAGCCCAGCTGCAGCCTGCCGGCCACCCCGCCGCTCCCCAGGGGAGCTGCAGGGTCATGTTGGCACCCCCCTGGGCAGCCAGGGTGGCCACCAAGGGTGAGAGCAACTTACCTCGTGCCAGCAGCTGTACATGACGGCGTAGACCCGCTCCGAGGCCTGCTGCGGCCGGTAGAGGCGCAGGCCTTGGATGACGTGCTCAGTTGTCTCACTGTTATTAAACCTCTCGTAAGGCATCTTTCCCAGAGAGTAAACTTCCCACATCAGAATGCCTGTTACAGGGATGGCAGGGACATTTCATGGCACGGGAGCACCCGGTGCCTGAAGCTGGTTGCAGAGGAGCTGGCTGTTGCTGGCCCCCCCTGTTTTGGGGGGGTCATTAATGACCTCCAAGTCATTAATGCTGTGCTCTTACCGAAGGCCCATACGTCAGACTTGCTGCTGAACTTGCTGTACAGAAGCACTTCAGGGGGAGACCACCGCACGGGAAACTTGGACCCCATGGAGCTTGTGTATTCGTCGTCTAGAACATACCTGCAGCACAATATATAAATGGATCAGAGTGCCTGTTCTATTTTGCATTTCACTCCTCCATGCAACCAACCCAACCCAAAAGGAATCAACAGCTCTCGGAGCGATCAGAGGTTGTACTCTGCATGGATTTCAACAGGCAGAAATGTCCCTTTGCAAACAAGCATATGTCAGTTGGGACTAGGGAAAGTATAGTGTGACAGAGAAGCATAGCAAAAAGAGAATGCGGAGAGAAAGCTGCAGCCAGGAGACTAGAGGTGGGGGGAAAGAAAAAGCAGAGAGGGGAGAAAAGTGATGGGTGGAGTAAGAAAGGGATGGTAGAAAGTGGAGAAGCAGAAGGTTGAGTCAGACATGAAGTGGAAAGACAGAAGAATATGAAGGAAAAGCAGAGCTGGAGGATGGTGAGGAGAAGGACTGAGGTATAGAAGAGACTGAAGGAGGAGATGGGGGACTGAGACAAGAAGGTGACACAGATGGATCTACCAGACCTTGAAAGGCCAAAATCTGATACTTTCACAATTCCTTCATTGTTCACCAAACAGTTGCGAGCAGCCTGTGGATGGAGATATGGAGGCAGTCAGTCCTACCTGTTCCTGCCTCTCCCATCCCCCTGTACCATCTGGAACTTGATCTTGCCCCCACCTGCTTAACACTTTGCCTCACTTTGTCCTGAAAGTTCACCTGGACTGGGGCAACCTGCAAAGTGCTCAGCAAAGATAGCGAGAAGCTTCCAGGCATCCTGCTTATCTACAGAAGGGCCACTTTCCTGGTGGGATTTTGCCTGAACAAAGCAGCACCGGGAGACCAGGTACAGCACCTAGCAGGGCTGCAAGCTGGCAATACCAGCCCAAGGCCTGACAAACTGCAGGCTCAGCTTTTCAAGGGAGTTGAGAGGTCCCTTTTCATGTCTGAGACAGTGGTGCTGCCTGTGCTGCCTAACACAAACACTCCCCTAGCTGCAAATGCATTTCCCATGCCCTGGAAAACTACCTAGTCCTGCCCCTTTTGCAGTCTCTGCTAACTTGCTGCAGAGGAGTGACTTCAGAACATCCCACTGTGCTCAGGTGGGCAGGGAAGCTTAAAGAGATGTTCTGCAGAAAAGGCTGCAGAGCTGCCTCTCCTCATGTTGACGAACTAGCTGGACCCTGTCTAGGACATGCTGTGGCTGTTGCAGAGCTGGAGATGTGTCCTTCAGCCACAGCCCTACCAGGTCTCGGTGCAGGAACTGCTTGGATTCCAGGTACTCCATAGCTTCACAGACATCCTTGCACATCTCCAGCAGTTCAGCAGGCTGGAACCGCCGCCGAGTTTCCCTCAAAAAGTTCAGGAGGCAGCCGTTGGCCATGTACTCAGTGATGATGAAGATGGGACGCTGCTTGGTACAGACCCCATAGAGCTGCACCAGCTTCTCATGAGAGAGATTCCTGTGTGGGGGACAAGAAAGGAATTCTGATCATCTAGAAAATCAAGCAGCAAAAGAAGCATCTGTGAATAAAGAGAATGTGGGAAAGGAAGGTACTCCTAGCTCAGCCAATGCTGGAAAAGCTCCCTGGGGAATCAGCACAAAGACAGTAGGTTCTTGGATGAATTTTGCAGTATGAGGCTGCCTGGGAGTCCCTCCACACCACCCAGGAGTGCAGCCATTCTGGCAAGGCATATCCAGCACTGACTTGCAGGCTGCACACAACTTACATCATGACTTTGGCTTCGTCGATAAACTCATCCTCTGACATGGAGCCCTCCCTGATCATCTTGATAGCAACATCGTACTGGCCTCTCCATTTCCCGTACTTCACCACACCGAACTGCCCTGTACCCAGTTCCTTCAGGAATGTCAGATCCTTCGGGTCAATCTCCCACGACCCTAGGACAAAGAGTGTGAGTGTAACATGGGTGCAGGTGACCTCCCTGCAGGGTGCTCCCAGTCATCAGATCTAGCAAGCTGTCATGGTTTAACCCCAGTCAGCACCTAAGTACCACAGCCGCTCGCTCACTCCCTGTCCCCCACACCCCAGTGGGATGGGGAGGAGAATCAGAAAAAGGTTAACACCTGTGGGTTGAGATAAGAACTGTTTAATAATTGGAATAAAGTAAAATATACTATTACCACTCGTAGTCAGTGTAATGAAAAGAGAGATAAGAAAAAGAAAAGAAAACTCAAGAAAAATGGGTGGCTCACCATGTGGTTGCTCACCACCTGCTGACCCACACCCAGCCAGCCCCCGAGCAGCGATCGGCACCTCCCAGCCAGCTCCCCCCAGTTTATATACTGAGCATGACATCCTGTGGTATGGAATATCCCACTGTCCTGGCTATGTCCCCTCCTGGCTTCTGGTGCACTGGCAGAACATGGAAAACTGAAAAGTCCTTGATTTAGAGCAGGGGTCCTCAAACTACAGCCCGCGGGCCAGATACGGCCCCCCAGGGTCCTCAATCCAGCCCCCGGGTATTTACAGAACCCCCCCCACCCATCCCCCCAACACACGCACACACCAGGGGTTGGGGGGGGAAACCAAGCAGCCGCCGCCGCAGATGACTGCCTGCCACTTAATCTGTGTGCCAGCCCCCTGTTTAAAAAGTTTGAGGACCCCTGCTCTAGGTGAGTCAATACAGCTGAACCTAAGGTATACTCACCATGTTACAAAGTCAAAACTAAATGTTCTGAGGACAGCGACATAAAAGGAAATACAAGTACTTTTTAAACCGTTTCTTATGTAGTACCACAAAAAGCTTCAGAATGCTGCTGTGCCATGTGCAAGTTAGCAGCCCAGCAAGATAAAAATCTTCTAGCTAACTGGTACTAGCTAATCAGTAGCTGGTTTCTTATATTTCTTTGATACAAAAGAATCTCATGGTAGCCAAAGACCTCAGGTTTACAGCAAGTCTTTAACGTATGAACAAACAAAATATTGTATTATCACTTACCATCATTTTGTCCATAATAGTATTTGTCCCAAGAATGTTGTATTTCCCAGGATTTGCTGCTGCATGTTTGGTAACCCATGTAGTCTTGCCCGCTCCAGGCAAGCCAATCATCATCACCACCTATGACGACAGATCTGTACTTGAGATACTAGTTCAAAGAGTTTTCTTGAATACCCAGCTTAGACCAGCACGCCTAATGTATGTAAACTGAGGGAGGCTCGCAGGGGTGCTGGGGTTATGGATGTGTGTGAAGGGTCACAGGATACCAAGTATTAAAGTTCCCAAACAATAAGGTCAGAGTGTTGTACAACAGTCTCCTTAAAGTCTACCACTTCTGTTCATCTATCTTTACAACTTTCAGATTATCACCAAGAAACTTACCTCACAATCTTTCTTTTGCTCAGGTCCCTTTGGTCCTCGGACCCTATCCTCCAGGGGAACCTTCTGGATGAAGGTGTATTCTTCAGGTACAGGAAAGTAAGGTTCCTCCTTCTGACCAAAGTTGAACTCAACTGCACAGTTATGGCAGAGAACATGTGGGAAGAGCGGTCGCCCATCAAGAACCTCCTTACTTATTTTGAATGCAACACCAAGCTCTTGTCCATTCTTGGAGTATGAGAGTTCCACTTCATCACCATCAAAATTCTGGTTTTCAGACAAAGCATTAGTTTGGATAAAGTTACTCACCTTGCTCTATAAAATTTTATTACTTATATCACTATGTTGGCTATATTCACTCAACTTTTGGAACACTGCTACATCATAAAGTAACTACTTAATAGTTGTCTTAAAATAAGTTTCCGGCAATGATCATCTTGTTTAAGATTTTTTGTTTTTAAAGGCTTTAAGGACATTTGTCTGTGCATATGTGATCTTGACGTGTTGACAGCAGTCACTGCTGATAGGTAATACCTGCTCTTTCTACCTCCTCCCTATGTTAAATAGCCTCTCTTGCTCCAAGTTTCTCTGTATTGAATTTACTGCTTCTCATAAAGCAGGCTAAAAATTCAAGGATGTTTTTCCTCAAAAGAAAATATAAGTGAAAACTTACAGCAAAACATCCAATCACATCATTTTCATCAAACTTCTCACCAAAGTCTTCAGTCTCACAATTGCATGTCTTTATTCCTTTTAGAGAATACCCATAAGAAAATTCTTCTTCACCTGAAGAAATAATTTAAACTTATTAAAAAGAGGCATTTTCACCTGACCTTCTAGAAATACAATCACTTCACAGCTACTTAAGTAAGCTGCTGTTCAGAATGTTCCTATTCATGCCAAAACAAGCCATGACCCCCAAACAGCTACAGCTCATTCTTTTATTCACAAATATTATCACTTCAGATGGCACAGCAGTGTCTCCCCATCCCAGTTTTAAAAGCCTCATGCTGCTGGCTCCAGATTCATGTTGACATAAAGCTGAACTGCCAGGTAAAGACATGAGCAAGCATTTTTAAATTTTGAAGACCTGATTATGTATCAGTGTACCTGCAGCGTAGTTAGTCAGAAAGGCTTTCCAACTTTAGTCTCCAGTAACACTTACCCCTCCCCATTTTAAAGGGAGTTTAGGCTGAATGTCTGCTATGCAACAGCTGAGGATGAAGCTGCAAGGAACAAGCTAACAGGAAGCATCAACCACAAGGATTTCAGGTGAAACTTAAGCACTCAACTAGAAAGCTGCTGCTGCTGTCGGAACATACCAATTCATCTACATTTCCCACAAAGATGCAGCTCAGCAGCAGGTATTAGCTATCAATACCATTATGATCAGTTCCCACATAGCTAATGAAGTCGTACTACTTTCAGAAATGAGCATTCTCCCCTCAAGTCACAAGGATGACAATGTAGTTATCCAGGAATTTTTCTTCACTGGATCAATCTTAATACCATGCCCCACACTTCAAAAAAGAAGGAGGGGTGCAGGGGGGGCAGGAAGTGGAAAAGGGCCAGCAAGAAAAACCCTCTTCTTATTTCATGACACTACATGAAAAGGAGAAATCCTTACTTGTCAGGTCTTCCAGAATGTTCCCCCACAACCCATACCTGACCACTGAAAGAATTAACTCTCAAAGCACATACTCCTTACAGGCCCAAATACTTAACGATTTTATTGGTCCAAATAATAAACTTTCCCACACCATGTTCACTGAACAATTCAAGTTAAGACCACTTTTCAAAACACACTGATTAGAGTCACTAAGCTTTTCCCACTGCTTAAGAAAAAAAACGACTTAAAACTTCAATCATGCACACAGTAACACAAAAATAATCAAATGTTCAAGTCTTACCAAGCAACATTCCACTTGTGTTCAGTGACCAGCCAACTCGCACTTCATGTATGTCAATGTCTTTTGTATACAGGTGTTTAACAGGAATCTTTTCTGTAACCTATTTTTAAATTATTCATGAAAAGGTATGTAGTATTTATTAGACAGTAACAAGATGGGAACACAAAGGCAACATCTGGAACCTTTACACTTTGGTTAAATCTTTGCTAAGTCTGAGCAATCGCTTTCTGCAGAAATAAAACATACTGAAGTATGTGAAACCACAAGCCAATGGCTAAATAGTTACATCTCCTGATGGGGCAATGAAGATGCAAGATACCATATACCTTCAAAGCACTTCATAGCCAGAGCCGTCCCTCTCAGCGGACAAAAGCCTTAACTGTATTAAAATCACAATCAAGATGTGTGTATATATATATATATATATTTTTTTTTTTTTTTTTTAAATAACTGCCATAAAGCTGGGGTTAACAGTAAACTACTTTTTCAATAAAATATGGTAATGTACTAAGAAATGGTTTTATACAGACTGGGGAAAATATTATACTCCTCCCTTTCCATACACAGTAAGCAGACTTCCTGGGCAAGCTGCCAGCTTCCAAACAACATAACTAGATTAAAAAAAACCAAACACCTAAAAGCACTGGAATCTGTAGGCAACCAGCTATTCTCCAACAGCCTTTCCTAACTTCACAAATTAAAGTGAAAAACTGATCAGCATCCTACCAGTTTTCCACAACTATTCAAGTCAGGTGACTGAGGTGAAACTGATCTGAAAGTGAACAGGGCAATAAATACTGACATCAATTTCACTTCATTGGCCTTCTGAAGTTAGGGGTACCAACAGACACAGAAATCACTCAGTGCAAGAGCAGGAAGAATGGGATCACTGCCCACTCCTCACCACAGGGGGTGTATTTGAAAGCACTAGAGGGACAGAACAGAGTAAGCATTTATATACACAGGCATATCATATGCAAAGTAGCCTTTAACACTGTTAAGTCAGGGGAAAAAAGGTCAGGCTTTGTACTTCCCATTATCCTTTTATCAACAAACTGGAGAAATCTGTTTATTACAAGGTTGATAGACAAAGAGCATTCTTACCCTTTAGGAGAACTCTTGCTCCCAAAATACAAGTACCTGCTAAATACTCCCATTCACCGTGTTTGCAAGTTAAAATTATTCAGCTTGGAAGAGACCTCTGGAGGTCATCTAGCCTAAAGCCCTGCTTAGAGCAGGTCAAACTCAGACTAAGCAGGAACAGAAAAAAGGACTGCTGGGATAATTTATATTCCCTTTTTAAAAGAAGCCAAGCTTTCTGTAATCTTCTGAAAGTACAAGCAAACATCAAAATTCTTCAAGTGTTGATACGTGAGGCACCAAACAAAATTATTGGTTCCAAAATGAGACTAGAAGTTATACATTCAGGGCAAATGCAAGCTGGTTTTTTTGTTGGTTTTTTTTTTTTGGGGGTTTTTTTTTTAATGTTAAATCAAAGTTCTTATAAGAGAGAAAGCAGTTTTGCAAATGGAGCCACCTTTTATCAAGAATCATTTCACAGGCTCATCAGAAAAGGCCTTCTGAAAGTCCTGTTCACCTGAGTTAGTTTCAACTAAGTCCAAAAAACCTGTCAAGTATAAAAAAATATTCTATTTAAGCATGCAAAACAGTTTCCCATAAAACATCAGTTTAACTCACCTTCATCTCAAAGCAGACTTTGCCTTTGGAAACTCCATAGGAGGCTCTCCCTCCAGCCCAAAGGAAAGCAAAGCTTTCCATGGTCAGAGAGGAAGCACTAAACCGGTCTCTTGAGATTTTAAAATGCAGGTCACAGTTATCTGCCAACATAAAAATCATTCTCTTTACTTGTGTTACAACACAGAGTACAGCCTTCCAAGTTTATGCATTAAAGGTGATTTCAGCTTTCAAAGGTGATTTTGAAGACAAACCACCAGCAAGCGCTCAGCACCTTTCAGGAAAGCCACTAAACACATGCCTAGATGGAGCTACAGACTGAAGCTCAGCCAAAAACCTTGGGTATTTCCGTCAACGCAGAGCAGAGGAACCTGCATTGTGCTCTCTGCATTATTTGCTAGATAAGATACCTTTTTGAAGCCTTCTTACCCCACACGCCCAAACCTAAAGACAGCCGAGAAGTAAACAGGAACACAAGTATTTTTGTTTAAGTACTGAAAGTAGTACTGTCTTTGGTTAATATAGTCAACTAGCAAGTCCAATCAGATTAAGCCAATTAAAATAAAGTCAGTTAAGTCAAGTGCAGATAGGTTAAGAACGCAGAACGTGCTAAGAGAACCTATCTTACCTAAGAAACACTACCTGCATTATGAATTCACCTACTGCTCTCAGAACTTAAGTGGAATCCCTGTTTTACAGGCATCCTCAGAGCTGCATTCCATGAAATTTTAAATTAATCTTCTAGTAGGTTTCAAAAAGACAATACAAAATGGTAACACAAGGTGCAAGATATAGCACTTCAATGCCCCAGACCAAAGAACCTAGAGAAGAAACTCCAAACTTATTCGAGAGTTAAAAGGAGCAAAATGAGCAAGGGATGAGTTGCTCTGCCTTGGTATAAAATCAGCACGCAGCCCAAGTACCTGAAAATGCATTCTTCCCTGTATTACTGGTAACTGTCGTGCATTAAATGGTTCTTTTGTTTGCATACAGCCATGCCCAGTTGCAACTACAGTATTTGCGATCCATGTGTTTTCTCATTAGTACTTTTATTTGTCACCTGAAACCAGATAAAATTACAGAGAGGAAACCCACCCATGCGGGTTTACTTTTGGAACAACAAATGAGAGCAGAATTGGTAGTTCCAGCTTCCTTGTAAGACTGGTAATAAAAAGCACTTAAGAGTGCTAAACCTCTTATTTGTCTGGATCATTACGGTCCAGAAAAGAGCATGCCAAGCTGTTATGCAATTCAGTCTTAAAGCTGTTTGATTTTGATCTCGGAGCAGTCTGGTGACACCCCGTGCTTTAAAGTTTGCCCAGTAACAAAACTTTCTACTAGAAATAATGAAAAGTAGTCTCGGTACTACTCGGTTATTGCAAAAGTGAGAAGCTTCCGCAAAGGTGGCTGCTTACGAAGTTAGCAGCTAATACTTGAGATTTAGTTACCAAAGTGTCAAGGATGGCATTTTCCTCAATTTACTTGGCTGTGAACTAACACCTCCTGAATTTCAAACATTTATTGGGAAAAAACTGCCCTAACTACTGGAAAATATGCCAGACAACATAAAAATTTAAGCTTTCCTTCTGCGGCACTTTAAGAATCCAGTAAATTCCAGCATCACTTATTCAAGATTTCTAATACCGCACTAAGTCCTTATACTTACCCTCCAGAACACAAATACCAGCTTTGCCCCAGGCATGGTACATCACCACTAACAGTGGCATTTGCAATCTGCCTCAAAATCAAACCCACCGTTTCTAAGTATCTGTTGATTTCTGTGCCCTTGTGACCAATTCTCTCTGCCATCCCATTTGCACAAGTCCCCCTGCCCTGCCCCAGGTTGCATGAATGGATCATTTTTAAGGAGGCCTTACCTGATATTTTTGTTAAATTTACCAGAAAACGTGAAAATATACTCTGCTGGCCGATATGTAAATAGGGCCTCAGCAAGTTATGCAGCAACCTCACTTTTAAAATACCACTGCTACAACCACCTCCACTACTGACTCTCAGGACTTTCTGAAAAAGTGAAAAGCTCAAGTACTTTATCATTGGTTTCTGAAGCTGTTTCCAGGGTGTTCTGTGCTCACTCTACACTTGCCACCTTACTTCTCAGGCTAGATTAGCGTTCTGGTTAAGATTTCCTCAGAAAACTCTACGATATTGCAAACTTAATGGAAAACCAAAGCTAATCACTGCTAATACAAAGACCTATATATGCTTCTGTTCTTTTCTATACTGAAAATGTGTAGAAACACCTTTTCTAATTGTTTGGGGTTTTTTCTTAGTAATTATTCGGTAATGGAAGACAAGAAATGTATTCACCCCACGTTTCAGAAAGTGTGGTTTTAAAAGGAAAGCATGTTTTACTCACAAGTATCAAGACAAACCACTGTATCATCAAAATGTTCATCTTCTTCTTCAACAGGTGGTTGAGGGGACTTGGCCCTGAAGAAAACAAAATCAAAGGAAAATAAAGCTACATGCATTTTCACACTGTTAAAATACACATTTCTACAGTTCACTTCTCATTACCAAAAATGCTGCCTAGCATCATGTTTATTTACCTGCTGTACTTATTTTCTTCAATGTATTCAAAATATCCACGGCCATGGTCTTCACGTGGTCTCTTCACTCCTCTCTTCTTCTCACCAGGTTTTTGTTCCGTTTTAGTGTCTCCTGTAAGAGAATAATGATTTATTTTAATTACACACAATACAATGGTTCCAGCTTGGAAACCGTTAAGAACCTACAGCGCGAGCAAACTACCCTAAATAAGAATTTTTCTTTGTACTAAGATAAAAATGCCTCTCTGGAATTTTCTGTAAAGACCCAAAATTTGTCTGCTAAATCGATTTATCTCGATCATATCGAGTGCCGGTACACTCCTCGATATTAAGATCCTCACAGAAAAGCCACACGGAGAAAGCAAAAAATAATAATATATATTAAAAAAAAAAAAAAAAAAAATCGCGCGGGGGGGGAGAGGGGGAAGGCGACACAAAACCCTCCCGCGCCGCCCTGCCGCCCACCCCCTCCCCACCCCCCCCCGCAGGACAGTCCCGGCCGCTCGCAAGGACACCGAGCGATCCGCACGACTGCGCCTCCTCCCGGCAGCGCGGCGCGAGCCGCGCGCGGGGCCGCGCCGCCCGGCTGCCTGCAGGGAAGGGATTCCGCCTCCTCCCGCCTCCATTGTACCCGGCCTTCCCAACGCCATCCCGTGCAGCGGCCAGGCCGGAAGTGACGTCACGCCGCCCAGCGCTCCTCAGCACAATACAGCGCGCCCCAGCGGCCCC
>JAVJGJ010000059.1:86282614-86294768 GCA_035590215.1 Microhierax caerulescens
CCCCCCCCCCCCCCCCATGTAAACAAGTTACTGGTGTGATGGAGACCACATTGGAAACTTGAGCCAGGGACAGAGCACTTCCCTTTGCAAGACAGCTAAATGAAACCCTTCAGGAGCCAAGGGCTGGTGCGCAGTCATCACCCACGGCTAGTAAGGCAGCACCTTGGGCCCAATCCGCTGGGGAACAAGCACCTGGTCCCAAAGAGACCTCTGTGCCAAGGCTGCAAAAAGTCTGCAGCCTGATGCATTAAGAAGAAAGAATTTGTTTGGGTCACAAGCTATGGCCTTGCAGGGAGGCTGTGGTTGCAGGCAGAGGGCAGGAGGAAGGAGCGTGAAGGGCAGGAGATGGAGCAGCCCACCCTGCGAGGGCTGCTGGAGCGGAGAGATGCCCACCTGAAGGAAGGTGGGCTGTCAGCAGCCCCACGCTGTGATGCTGCAGGGGGCTTTTCTGGGGGATATTCAGAACAGGTTTGAATAAAGCAAAGTTTGAAAAAACACTGACTAAATACCAGTGGTAAACGCTGCGCTCTTCCACAGCGTGTTCTCGATTTTCAGCAGTTTTGTTGCAATTTGAAGTTTACTTTGCTTCTTTGGTCAGGTTTATTAAACTAATTTATTACTGCTTCTCGTGGAATCGCTTCAAAGATTCTGTTAATTCTAGAAAATAACACAAATGTGAAAACTCCTTAGAACTAAGAAAAGAAAATTTGTGAAACACAGTATTTCAGTTAGCAGTAAAGTTGCTTGTTGCAAGGCACCAAGATCTCCTAAAATCCTAACAGCCTATATTTTAAAATAAAAGCATTTAGAAGTGGGTAACAGTATGTTAATTTCTTCCTTTCTGCCCTTTAGTTACATTTAGAACCGCATTTGTAAGGATAAAGGGGAAGTATTTTCTTTCAGTACTTTTAATAGTCTGATGTTTTATCTGAATTGGAAATTACATTTGATTTCTGGCTTCTTTTTTTCCCCAGTTTCTACTGTGGCTGCATCTGCTGCAACTGGGGGTGTAAGAGAGGGAGAAGTGTGACTTACACTGGTGGAGCTTACTGCTGAACTCGCTGCTGTTACTTGTGTGAGGTAAAGCTAAGCATACATATATGCCTCATGATTGGGATTGAATATGAGTATGTGCCTCAAGACTGGGATTTTTCCATAGGTCATTTAGATCTGATGATATTTTGGATCACTAGATCCTCCTCTCTTTTCATTTTTTTTTCCAAACTTAAAGATCCTTTGTATATCATTCTGGCAAATACAATTTTTCCAGCTCATTATATCAAGTTTTTTTTCATCCTTTTGTTTTCTGATGCTTCTGTTTCAAGCATTTAATTGTGTTCTCTCACTTCTTCATTTTTCTTCTGTTCTGAAATCCTCTCATTTAGGTTTCATTCTAATTCTTCTTCTAACACTAATACCTCACAGATCTTTTCTCTTCCCAGTGCATATTACCTCTCTTTCTCAGTAGATAACACATATGCTCTCTCTTCCCACCCTCCAGATATTAGCACTTTTATTCTTGATTTCAAGTGACAATACAAGTGATTAATTCCATGCCATTATTTGTGATCACAAAGTTGACAAAAAAAGAGCACTTAGAAGCTAGGTTTGTCTGTGAAACCTTATGCGTAATACAAAATCAACTCTTATCTGCTGCAGTCTACCAGGCTATTAAAGGATATTGGGAGGATGGTGAAAAGAATTCAGTGATGGCTCTCTTAAAAGCAGAAGACATCTTCCCAACATCGACCACTGAGTTGCTGCTGATGGCACTGGCTCCTTCATAACCAACCACACCTTGTGCAGATCCAAATGCCAGGCCTGGAGCCTTGAGTGATGTGTGACTTCATGGAACTTTTTTTCTTTCCCCGCTGTGTAACTCTGATACTACCGAAGATTGCCCCTACTGAGAAAGAGAGATGGGTATTTACTTCTTTCAAAATCTCAAAGCAGAGATTTTCCTCTCTGTTTCTCATATCTCAAATCTATAGGGAAGCCAGTAGCTCTAGGCTGATAACTTTATGCATTCATATTTTATGGCAATGAAGATAGGTTGGAAAGTGATAAACACAGAGCTCTGAAAGTCAGTTTGTTCCTTCTACTATTGAAGCAAAGTAATCCCACAAAGACAGAAAACCTCTTTTAGTCCTTTCTGGGACTGTGTCATATTTACTGAGGAGGCCTTCAGTCACTCTGGAAACTAGAGTTCTGAAAATATGCTGAAAATTTTGGCTGCTAGAGTTGTTTAGGAGAACAAGAGATTCTTAGACTTGAAATTTTAGATCAGAAGAATCACGTGTATCTCCATGGCTACCAGATCAGTTCATGAGCATCCTGGCAGATTTCTGGTAGCCATTTTGGAATGTTTAATAGATAAACTGTTCCGTGAAAAGACTACTGTAGCCACGTGGGCTTGTTGGTGAGGCCAAGGCTGTATATATTTGACCACCAGTTAGAAGGGAGGACATGTTACTGCACCACCTTGCTATTGGACCTTGTTAAACTTGCTGGTTTCAGGGCTAGAGATAACACAGTGGCCCATTTAGCGTCTTGGGATCAGGTGATTAAGGGCCTGTCTACATCGCTGTGAAATCTGGACTTCTGGCATACAATATTTCACTATGGGAAGGGAAGCAGTGGCAGTGCCACTGAAGGGAAAGCTTCAGGGATGCATCTGCTTCTAGGAGCATCTTTGGATGTCTAGAGAGGCACACAGGACGCAAAAGGAGAACCTTTTCAAAAGGCTCAGTACTTGGGTATGCCATCTGCCCTAGCTCCCACATTCTTCCCACATGTATCCCTTCTTACTAGATGCTCTACATTTTCTTATTCTACATTTTCTTGTTCCTACAAATTAACCTCAGCTTCACTTCTTTAATGCTAAATTTTAGTTCTCTCTTCAGTCATGTATCTTCAGCACATCTTGGATGCACCACACTACACCTAAAAGACAAACTGCTTGCAAAGGGGATGGGGAGAGAGCTACAAATACTATCTTATAGATACTCTGTACTATCTTAAAGGTATCCTAAAACATACAACATTAACACTCAGCCTACATGTGATAGATACATGATACAATACCACTTTTCAGGTAAGGCATTCTGAGCTTCTGCAGGTTTGTTCTTAATCCTGTAAACAACTACAGATGGAAAATCACTTACATGAGTTTGAAAAATGAGGGTTAAAAGACAGATTCTGTCTAGTTTAACTATAGTGGCTTAAGATCTTACTGTCCCAGCAGCTGCACTGCTTGAGAAGTGACAAAATGAGATGTGTGATCACACCCTGGGTCACAGTTTTGTTTATCAATTTGAAGTATTAAAAATGCTGTGCTGTGTTTAACAGCCAGGGTGAAGTGAAAGGAGGTGGAAGGAGATGTACCGGGGCACCCACACCCATTGCTATCTGACTCTTCTGTTACAGAGCAGGAGATGCCAGCTGGCAGTGGAAGGGAAGGTCACCAAGACACAACAGCATTGCCTCAGATCACTGCAGCAAGGTTTGGTCTTCAGATTTCCAAATCTTGTGGTTTAGTTAAAAACTACCCTCCCTCTTGGACTCTGTGTTTGGTTGGGTTAATCTAAACTGACAGCGACTATAGCTCTCAAGGTGGTGATGATGTATATAGCAATGCCAATAAATACTGCTGTATCATGAAAGTATATATAAAACAGATAAAAGATGAGTTCTGTTTTAATGATACTCTTATAAGCAATTATAAGAAAATCACTTATTTCACACGGTAAGTGATATCACTTTTAGGTTTATTTACATAGTTATCCAATTCCTGATGGTAAAACACGGTGACAGTGGCATAGAACTGGGAAGAGGTTACCTGTCTAGGGTATACCGATCCTTAGTTTCAGATAGATTATTAAACTTGTATTTCCACTTTGCAAAGTTCAGGAAGCAGCTGAAGACTTACACATATATTATGTACTTCATTTTCTCTGTCCTGCATAATTTTAGCCATAACTTCCTTAAGCAAGCAGGTCATTGATCACAGCTTCCATGATGTTGCAAATCCTTACATGTTGGAGTAATCTTACACACCGATCTGTGTATAATTAGTGTGTCTGATCAGCAGCTGTGGCTTAAGCAGTTGTTGCTCCCTACATTACGCTGTGCGAGCATTTATGTGGCTATTCAGCAAATGAGAACTCATCTCACGGAGAAATAACCCATTAGTACTTTGTTGCCTATTTGTTTTTCCTGGGTTATTTTTCAGGTTGTCATTTCCCTGGTGAGGTTCATTGCACAGCTTCATGAATGCTTAAGTAACACAGCTCTGGATGTCCAACCCTAAGACAATTTAAATGGCTTTATCAGGATATTCAAGTGCCTTTTGCTGTGAAGTCTCCTTTAGCTGCATCGATCTACAGTACCTACTAGAATCAGTTAGCATGTTGCAGTTTTTCCTCACTCCTTAGGGCTCTGCATGTGATAACTGCTTGTCTTTCTGTCCCACAAGGCTAATGTCCTTATCTTGTCTTCCTGTGCAAACACCCTAGGTACCAACTAGCCGTTTCACTCCAATAGTGCAAATGATGTAACATAATAAAGCTAAATGCTCGAAAATGATGGCCACTGCACTCTGTTGAAGGGATGCAACTTCTATTTCAGAGCTGAAAAAGAGATGGTATGTCCAAACCCAGTCTTTTTTTTTTTTTTTTTCCCCCAGCTCTGTCAGCTGGTCTAATAAATGATGATGCTTCTCTTTTGAAGCCCTGCTCTTGCTTCCTCAGTGGGCCTCCACATGTATACAGCATGACTGCAAGCTAGTTCAGGATGGTAGGCATCTGAACTGGGAGAAGGCAAGCCAGTGACGGACCAAAAGCCCCTTCCCACGCACTGATGGAGGAGTATGCTGAGAGTCTCAGGCTGCTCCTTAGTGTCAGGGTTGTATTTCCTTAGCCCCAGTCAGTTGTTCTTATGCCGTCCCTTCTGCTGCGCTAGCCCAGCTCACAACCTGGCAGCCGCAACAACAAAAACCCCAGCATTTTTTAGTTGAATCAGTTTCCTACCCAGATCCTTCGTGGCCGTGCTCTGGGGCATAGCGGAGAAGATGCTACAAAAACAGGTGATACCTCTGCTTGCCCTGGCACAGTGCCACTGAAAACTCGATCGATCCAAAGTATTTGTTACTTCTCTTAGTCTGAGTTAGTGTGTCTAAATGGCTCAGTAGACTAACGCTTCCTATTTCTAGATTTATGACTTATCTAAGTAGTTACACTGGCAAAATTTACAAGTGGAGGAGCAGTTCTGATGGCTTATTTTGCCTGTTCCCTAGAATAAAGAATACAGCAAAATGTCAACTCATCCTAGTAAAATTGGCTGAACTTCAGCTTTTGACAATGTAGCAGTCTATTGTGGTAGGAATATTTTACATTCATAGCCAACATGCAAAGTCTCTGAGGATGGATTAGATTTTCATTAATACAGTTATCTATCTTCTGGCCACAGTGCATCAAAGTCCCCTACCCCTCACGAGGGAATCAAACAGGAGTTCAATTTCTTTCTTATTCTAAAGGTGCAGCAAATATTCCTGAGACGTGTCTGAGTTTTGTTGCTTCCCCCTTCCCTCCCTGCCCCCCCAGTAGATTTTTATTTCAAAGCAACTTTGATTTTACAATATTAAGTCTATATAGGAAAGTTTACAAAACATACTCTGTACAGTATCTCTAGTTAGATCAGAGTTAATATTATTTAAATATGGAATCTCTGCAAAGTTAAAGCTTATATTTAAATAAGAAGAAAATGTCAGGAACCTGGAAAACCAAGCTAGCCATGCAATTAGCTCTTTGAATAAAAAACCACCGAGATGAATGAGAATTGAAGCGATGCTATAATGCTAGTCTTAATTCTGTGCCATTTGTGTCAGTGGAGATGAATAAATTGTGAATCACATTAAGATCAGTCCCACAGACCTTAACCTTATTTGCACTAAAATTCTGAAGCTAACATGAGCAGGTAGTGGGGTCAGACTTGTAAAGTGAAGTCCTGAACACATTAAGTTAATGAGACTTGTTAAAGAATATGATTTTCTCCCTTACTGTCCTACTGTAGATTTAAAAGGATAACGCTATATAAATTCTCCAAAAATTATCTTCACAAGGAGATGGTCTAGAATTTTTTTTTAATAAATTAAACCTTGCATTCTGAAGAAAACACAAAACTTCTAAGTGCTTAAATTGCTGGGTTTTCTTATACCCAGGTTCATTTTGCTTTTGATTATTACTGACCTACTGAGTACAGCAACATCCCCATGGCCAAATAATCTTGACAGATGCTCTAAAAGAAAGTAGTTCTGCTACTCATATGCTAGGAGGATTTTCCTAAGTATTAAAAAGTACTATATCATGCCTCATGTAAACTGATTAAGTGCCATATACGATCATTCAGTTGTATAACCTTAGTTCCTCCTCTCATTCCTAAGCTAACTACTCCTGTGTCACAGCTGACAGCTTTGTAAAATATACTCTGGGCCAATTTACTCACACTATGGCCTTTATACCCTTAAATTGCACGTTATCATATAACAAACAAATGGAATAAGAGCTTTTTTTGAAGGTTAGCTTCACAATATTGGTAACATAAGCATAATCCCAGCATTCAACATTTCGATTGTGATTGTCCAAATGTCAGTCTGAAACCTATGATTTTGCGTTTTTCTCATATAGCTCTATTTTTACGCAGCTTCTAGATAACTACATTATTAGAGAGTCTCCCTTAAATATTAAACAACGATCAAAGAGTCTTTCTTTTCTTTTAAGAACACCAAAAAAAGCCTTCTGAGTTGTATCAAAGGCCCATCTCTTTGAGTATCCTTTCTTCTCATGGGGCCTAAAGCAGGTGCTCGGTGGGGAACCAGGCAAATGGATATCTTGGATACTCTCTCCCTCAGCCTCCTGCAGATGCTTTGTGGTCCGAGGACTTCCTGACCTAGGGGCGTTAAAGAGTATTTCCGTATATTCAGTGCCACTCATGGGGTTTTCTTCTTCTCTTCCAAAGTACATAAATTTAGTGATGTGATGGTGTGTTATTTGGGGATTTTTTTGGCATGTTATTGAAACATGTGCAAAGAACTTTTCCAAAAGAAACAGAGAAGGGAAGAATGGAGTTTGCATTCACCTTGCCAATGTCACTGCTTTTGTTTCTTGCAGGAGCAGTTCTGCCGATGATGTCCTGCTGCTTCAGAAGTCACTCAGTCCTCAATTTCAGGCTGCTGGCTGACACCTTCTAGGCTCCAGAGAAATACAGGTGACTTGGATATGAAAACCAAGGTCTTCATTCGAGGAAGCAGGCTTTCTTTACCAGTACGGGGCCCTTGAACTTGGCTCGGTGTTCCGTGGTGAGCCCCTGCTGCCTGCGGAGCACGGGGAGAAGTCCTCATGGCAACCCGTGTTGCTAGGCAGATGGATGATCGTGTTTTGTTCCTGCCACCGTGTTCTCGGGGATCCTGGCTTCACTTCTAGATATAATTAATGGTAATAAAGTCTGAAGGTTAAAATATGTGGATCTCTAGGGCCATTTCTGTGCCTGGGTAGGATGGGGAACAGCATCCTGGCACTTGCATATAAAAGCAAGAGCTTTTTTTTCTGCTGCAGTTCTTCAGGCATAGTCCCAGAGGCTGAGCACTGCCAGTAGCTCCTTGACATTGAGCAATATTGCTGAGGAAAAGAAATGCTTCCGTTTTCCTAGTAACTCATTTTTAATGCATGTTCAGTCACTTTTCCTCAAATGCAGCTTTGCTGAGGCTGGACAGGAGCAGCTAAAGATCTGCAGGATCACGGCTGTATACGAGCAGCAGGAGATATTTGCCAGGACAGTTCCAAAGCCATCCCATGGGCTCAGAAGGATCTGAGATGCTGCTATTATAAGCAGCCTTCAAACCTATTTTTGCCCCTTCCTTCTGAGTTTTGCTTACAGACGCAGCCAGCCACTGAGCCTTCTCCCTGTAAAAGAACATCTCACCCTTCCTGCCTTCCTCCCTATTTCTCCCTCACTTCTAATTGCATGGTCCAACTTCCTGGCTGTGCTGATTCAGATGCTTGTCAGACCCTTTACTGAATTTCTTAATATGGCAGAAAACTATTCTCTTTTTAATGGATTGGTTTTCTACTACTTCAGTGACTCATATCTGCTCTCAATGAGTGGCAGAGCCAGCGCAAGGTAGAAGGAGGATGTGCACGCAGCAGTAGAGAAGGAAGGGCAGGACCTGAAGGAAAAGCTGGATCCTCCCCTTCTGGCATAGGTGAACTCCAGGAATTGTAACCTGACATTTTATTTAGGAGATCGGATTTGGGGCTTCTAGATTTATTACCTGTATGAAAAATAATGGAACTTCCTTGCCAATTTATGTGCTTTTTGCTGTTCTGTAGGTCACAGCAGGAAGACTTTTATTTTTCAAAAAGAAATCAAAATGATGACAGATAAGGTTAATATGAAAATAGCAGCAGCCTGGAAGAGGTCACTGGTAGAGCAAGGAATGGTGGGCATGCCTATTTGTCTGTCTCTACCCACTCTGTTAAGCTTCTCTTCATCTGGTCCAAGCACAGGATCAAAGCCTGCAGTAACAAAGAGAACAAGCCAGAAGAGAAGCTGTCTTCCCTCCCACACATCAAGGAATGAGGTAGCTGCTCTCAGTGTAATTTACCCAAATCTGAAGGGAAAGATACAGCATAGGCAAGGCAGGATGGAATCTTTTTCTCATTTTTATCTCGTTGCTGTGCATCATTTGGGTAAGCAGATAATGTTTAGATAATATTCTGTTTTGAAGCTGTTTCTGAGTCACTCAGATCAGCTGCACAGAGGAAGAGTGGAATGGAGATGCCAAATGCACTTGGGTCATTCATGTTTTATTGGGGAAAAAGGGTACTGCGATGTGGAATCCCGAGTGGTAGGGCTGTACTATTTAGCTACAGAGCAGTTGTAGGTAGACTCCTGTCACAGAATCGTAGCTATCCATTTACTCCCTCTGTGAAGGGCAAATGAATACTCTGCTTTGTGCCTTCAGTTATACGGTCCCCAGGGACCCACAGAGGGAGTTAGTTCTACAGCCAAGGTCTTCACCAAGCGTTCAGAGTAAAGATGTGTGCAAACACTGCGACCTCAGAGCCGTGGGGACACACACAGCTTTGTAGGAGACTATTACACTTCCTTGAACTGGTTCATCTTTTACATCACTTCTCCTATTTTAGAGCTGTTTTTCATTGCTGAACAAAATCTCTGAACATATGCATGGAAAATATACAAAATGTGTGCTAGGACCCTGATAGCTGAGAGGAATGTATGTGATGAAATTAGGTGCAGAGGCAGGGTACCTTACATCTATTAGTGTCTGCAGTAGATTCAGGCTTTATATCAACAATGCTGGTTTCTTCCATATTTTCCCTGAGATACTTCCTGACATTTTAAAAATGAAAAATTACAAGTTTAAAAGGGTATGTTCTCTTCAGAGGAGCGCTTTAAAGATCTTGCATGCAGCAGCTGATATTTCAAGCTGTTGAATTAGTAGTTCTGGGTTTCCTTTTGTACTTGTCTGTGCCAAAATGTGATTAGTTGTTTCAGCCCACTCATACATACCCTTGGTTTGAGATGTCTGTGCTTTAAGTTAGAAGGGAAACAGTCATGTGGTTCAGGTCCAATATTTGATCTGTATTATAATTGTTAACATTTTTTTCCTGCATAGATTTTTCAGGATATGTTGCCAGGAAATGTTAAAGCAGTGAATTCTCATTTTGAAGTGCTTTCTCATTCCATATTTTGTTCTGCTCCTGGAGACAGGCAAGACACCAAAGCCCTGTGTGTCAGGAATTGGGGAAAGAAGGAGAAACAGGTGCTGACACTTGGCTGCAAGCTGTTGAAAGCAAAAGGAAACTCCAGGCTGGAGCAGACGATGTAAATGAAGCACTTTAACAGTAATTGTCCTGAGTGGAATCTCAACAGAGCCAGGACAGTGCAAAATAGTGTTTGCTGAAGTAAGTCACGAAAGATCCTCCAGCTAGGCTAAAGGTATCAAACTTAACAAGTATAAACATCCAGGATTTGACCGATACTTGTATATACTCAGAACAATCCTCTCCCCAAGGAGCTATTACAGCAGCTCGTGAGGGCTGGAGTCAGCTGCTACAACGGGATGTAGACATTGTGGCATATACAACATGACATAGCTGTTCTGTACTTCACGATTTGCCCTTTCTAGATTGACTTCTACACGCTGCTTTCGTTACTGTCCCTCTTCAAGGAAAAAGACAGGCAAGTGTCACATAGGAAAGGGTGGTGAGGAAAGCCAGATGCCACTCCGGGTGAAATTGCTGGGAAGATGTTAAAGTGGCCTGAGTGGTAACTGTCTTACCACATCACGTTTGCAGTGACTTGCTTCAACTCAAAGGCTGCTGTAAAAATGCAAGAATCTGAATAAATTTGCACAATAGGCAATATTTGTATCTATTTTAAAGCTGAATGTTGTTCATATTTTGGGTATGAATTTGGCACAAAGACCTGAATGACTACAACAGGATTTTTAAAAGCTTTTATTAGGGAAACGTGGTAAACACTTGAATTAGCATTTGTAGAAGAGCTGTAAATGTCCTATGATGAATGAGGTGCTCTGGAAAATGACGTAAGAAATCGAATGCTGGGCACAATATTCAGGAACATAAAATTTCACATTTTGGGTAGGGAAAAGGTAAGAAAGCTCTGTCCTTGCCAAAACAACTTATTTCTCCCTTTTCTTCAGTTTCAAACATGTGACTGATCCACCACCATAGATCTACAAACAGGAAAGACAGAGGTTTTCTGGGGGGGTCGTGGGGGCGGTGAGTTTGAGGGAATAAGAAATGGGACCCCTGTAAGACCAAAAGGTAAAGGCCTTTCCTTCTGCTGCTGGTGCTTCTGTTGCATCCTCTAACTTTGGTTGCCATGCTGTTCTCAGCAGAACTTCTGTTATCAATTTGAGAGGAAGCAAATCTATGCGACTTCTGCCGTTCAACACGTAATTTGAAGTATTTAGTTAGCTTAATAAACTCTTCAAGACTGTAGATAACCTTTTAGAGGGATCAGCTTTGTTAGAGAGCATAGTCAGCTGTTTTCCCAACAAAGTAATAGTATGTTCTCTTGGGTATCTATTATACACTCTTTACTCTGAGCCTCATTCAATAAAACACCACAAATAAGTGGCTGAAAGGCAAAGAGCAAATGTTAAAATGTTATAAAAAAGTGAGTCTTTTAAAACAAAGAAGCCCTATTTGGGTTCAGTTTGTTTTTTGAAGTTTCAGGCTCCCATGAATACTGAGCACACCGTAACTGTTTGCTTGAGAGGCGGAGATGAGCACACGAGGAGTCATCCACACAGGCTTTGCAAAAATTTAACATCTGACAAACAAGCACCTGCTGTGGCGAGGACAAGGTTTTAGTTCTAGGAATTTCATAAATATTTATTTTCTATGAATATATGGTTGCATCTTGCTGGAATATTAATATTTATATTTTCTCTACTTTCACAGTTGTTTTAGAGTCAGAAGAACCAGGCATCGCAAACATGTCTTCTAAAACACACAGCTAAATTTAAACCACACAGTTTTATTTAATATCGCAAAGACAGAATATTTTAGCTGTTTCGGCGTGATGGTATTTAGAAAAAATGTTCTTTCACTTTCTAAAGCTCAGATACATGGAAATCTCTGCAATTTCTGGGAAGCTCATTATTTTTAAGAGAAATGGTGTACTGTGCAGTGGCAGGTGGATGCACCTTAGCTGGGACCTGGGCTGCAAGGGCAGCAGCGTCCAGCAGCGCCCAGCGGTGCCCAGTGACACCCAGCGGTGTCCAGTAGTGCCCAGTGATGCCCAGCAGTGCCCCCTCGCAACCCAGGTGTGGGGTTCAGTCATGTTTTCCATCTCTAGCACAGTGGTGGGGGCGTGGGGCCCTGGGCCGGAGCTGGGCCTCTGCACCGGCAGCCAGACTCTGGGCCTGATCGGCGCCCTGGGCCTCTGCACCGGGATCCAAATCCCGGCCCTGGTCGGCGCCCTGGGGGCCGCGGCCGTGGCTCCGGGCCCGGTGCGGCGCAGGAGGCCGGCGCGCAGCGCCTCCGGCCCCTCTCATTCGCTCTGTACCCCAGCAGGCAGCGAAGGCGGCCGGTGAAGGGCCCCA
>JAVJGJ010000059.1:86295422-86306423 GCA_035590215.1 Microhierax caerulescens
CTGCTCCCCCAGCTCAGGCCTGGCCTCCCTCAGGGCGAGGGGCTGCTCCCCCAGCTCAGGCCTGGCCTCCCTCAGGGCGAGGGGCTGCTCCCCCAGCTCAGGCCTGGCCTCCCTCAGGGCGAGGGGCTGCTCCCCCAGCTCAGGCCTGGCCTCCCTCAGGGGCTGCCCCCGCCTCAGGCCTGGCCACCCTCAGGGTGAGGGGCTGCTGCCCTGCGCTCCCTGCCCCTGCCTAGGGCCTGCCCTCAGGGCGAGGGGCTGTGCCCCAGTGCTCCCAGCCACCCGTGCCACCTGCCCACTGCCATGCCACCCGTGGCCAGTGCCACCCGCGGAAGGTGGCCACGGGTGCCGGCAGCCGTATGGCTGTGTTACCGCCAGGCTGGCCGCACTGGTGCGGATGGCGGTTTCCTCACGGCACAGGGTGGCTTCCAGGGCAGCAGGATGGCTGGGGACAGTTGGTCATCACTGCCTGGAATCGTGTCTGGATGCATCAGGCTCTCCCTGCCAGGAAAAAATAATCTCTGCTGCTCATAGTACCATGCCTTATTTTTAGAGGCAAGCATGTTCTACTTCAGGGAGTGTTGCCAGAAATTGTATTTTGCAGGCTAAAGGTAATTCCTTCTGCAAGGATATCTGAGTATGGTCTCAAGGAAAATGTCCTTTTTGTAAAACTCGCAATATTGTGGCTCCTAAAATCCATCCTTTCTGTAAGTAAACTGGTGTGTGTTGTAGTAGTTTGCAAATTTTGGATGTTGTATTTGAAATAATCTAAATAATAGACTATTGCATACTATTTAGGAAAAAACTAACATATTCTGTAGAAAAGTCCTGTATAAATAGTTGCTGTGGATGGTGCTGAATGAGTGATTTTGGTAGAAGTATTTCTGGCATGGACTTCGCAGTATAGATACCTTAGAGAAATTAAGAGGTCAGACTGATGTAGCATCAGTGAGGACTATTCTAAAAGTGTAATTTCTTTTATATTGTTTTTCATTTTTGTTTAGTTTTGTGAAAGCCTTTTTTTTTTTTTTTAATCTTCCCAGTTTTGCAAATGAAGCTGAGGCACAGGGCTGGCTTTGTGATAGAGATGGTAGGATAACAGCCTAGAAAGCTGCCAGACCATCTGAGAAGAGGGAATCTGGTGTTCTGGCAGGATAATAATAATATTGGGAAGTTCTGACTCTGTATATTTTGGGCACCTGTATGTATGATATTGATATTTTGAACCATTTTGTCAATCCATAAGCAGAAACTCTCAGAGAGGGGAAGTTGTGGGTTTTTGATTGTTTGATTAGTGGCTTTTAATGTTGTTTTTGTAGTTTCAAAGTGAGAATACTTTGTAAGAAGTTTAATTACTGTATTACTGAAGACAGATTTTTTTTTTTATTTGCTTTTTTTTATTATTATTTTATTTTTTTAACTCCATGATTTTTAACATCTTGTAAAACACTATTCTCAATAGAGTATCAGGTGTCATCCTCTAAAGAAAAATTTTGCTGTAATCCTAAATGACCTTGACCCATAAACACCATTCCTGGCCTCAACAGACTTCCCAATGGATCATGGAAAGTAACATACTGGGCTCTGGTTTCCTGTCTGTAAAATGAGGATAATAACCTGTATCACACAGACAAGGCACCTCACTTACCTTCCATCACTCATGAGAATCATAGCATGTTATTAGGCAAACCAGTTGCTTACTGCCCTGTAAAGGTGTCTCATTATTACAAACACAGTTGGGGTAAGCTAACAGTCAGCATCTCATTAAACTGCGGAAGCAATCCCATGAGAATAAGTCGCTTACACCCATTTTAGAGTTGCTATTAGACTTCTTGCAGATAGCAGTTAAAGGGTTAATTAGGATTTCCCGATTCTCATAAATCATGCTTTCTTCTGAGGAGCATTCCATATCTATGCAAAATGCAACTTTATTATGCTTCAAACAGAACAATAAATTAGTGGTATTGTCAAATAATTAGTCTTTAGGGTATTCCTTTCAGTTCTGTGTAGAGCTGCAGTTCCACCAGCTTTCATGGTAAAGGTTTCCCTTAGGTCCTATTATTTTCAAGTTTTGTCTGCTTCAAAGTTAAATGCCCACTTAAATGATTTACAGATGTGCATGATGTACACAAGGAAAAATGGTGAAAGTCCAAATCCTGCAACCTCTTGTACATCATGTTACTCACATGTGTATTACCCTCTAACTTAATGCAAATCTTGTGAATAAAGGCTTGTTATGTGCCGAGATGTTAATGGGATCATGCCCATACTATCCGTAGTTACATGTTTCATGTATGAATTTGTATCCTCTATTTGTGCTTTCAACATTATTTAATGTTTTTTCCTTTATACCCATCTAATTACGCTAGACTCTTTGCTTAATCTTTCTCTTCTGTGTATTTGTTCGTATCTTCCCTCCTATTGTGTGGTTTCTTCCCCTTTTTCTGCTACTTAATTCAGTCTGTTCTTCCATTTGCTCTCAGATACTTTCTTTGTAATTTGACATAACATGTCAGATTTTCTAAGTTTTAATATCTCTGATCTCAATACTAATGTTACTAGAACCTGAAAGCAAAATGTCAGACCGGTAGTGCCTGAAGTAGAACTAGACAGAAGACAAGACATATTTTTCTCCAGCTGGGATTTAAGACGTCACATGAAAGTACATAAAGGAGAGAACATGCAGTGTTCCTATATCATTATGGTAATGTTATGTAATTGATCAGTATTAGAGTTTTTCTAAGACTATATTCTTTGTGCCAGTCAGCACATCTTTAAAATGCAATTAATAAGTCATGAATTGTAATCCAAAAGAAAGTATATTAAATAGTCTGAGCTCCTGTCTCATCCACTTATATCCATATAACACCGAATAACTAGTTCTGGGTAAAAATGTCCCCCAGAAAGGTACCTGACTGTGGCACAAAGACCTATGGAGATGGACACTAACCATTCTTCAATGATGGTTTTCTCTGGTAAATGATTAGTAGCTGTTCTGGGTAATTTGAGTTACAGCTGCAATAATACATAATCAGGACTCACAGGTTCTTTTCCCCGCTTACTAAACAGTCATGCGGAGGTTGTTAGTGGAGATGGGAAAGAGTTTTTCCCCCAGTTTTAGTGCTTTATGTAAATACAGTAACAGTGTGTTAAATCATACATATATATATGCTCTTTAACTGCCTGGCATGCTGGTGAAATCAGAGATTTTAAGAGCTAGCTATATATCCCATTCAACTCCTACCTTCTTGCAAAGAAGCAGAGTTACCCCTGCTTCACCTGTCCTGCCAAATCCTCCTGCGTCTGAAGGTGGGAACTGAACCTCCCCTCTTTGTGTCACCTGGCTCTGCCTGGATTCTGTATTGGAGGTACTGAAAATGTCCTGTCAGTGTGCATTCTCTTCTAATAAAGTTGCAAGTCCAAGCTTAGAGAGCCTAGTAGCTGCCATGAGCCCTGTAGGCAGTTGTAACCATTAATTCTGCTTGGAGCACACTTAATTAACATGAGAGTTTCAAACCTGTCACAGAAAAGCACTTAAGCTGTGTATGGCTTTGGGGAATTCTACTGAATGGGATAATATGATGCACATGATGCTTAAGCATATGAGCACATTTAAGGGTCTTGCTGTATGAGGACTTTGAAATGTGTTTTTGAGAATTTCACAAATAAGCATCAGTATTTGAAAGGTACTAAAGCTCTGGATTAAACACTCACAATAAACCTTCAGGCTAAAGTAGTCCATCAGACAAATTACCTCTAATTTAAAAAGTGGCAGTGTTTCATTTATGGGAAAAAATACAAAATTAGTACAGGTGGTTAAAAATAAGTAGCTTTCATAGGGCTCAAGCAAGCAATATTTCAGTTCTGGAAGAAAATCTGAATATATGAGATCACTTAGGAAATCAGTGTGCAGCTTTATCATGGTGGAATTCACTTACAGATGAACACTATGAATATTTTTATATCCTCTTGTTGACATTGCTGTGAGCAATTACATGAGGAGAAAAGTTTATAGTTTTTATTAGACTGTATTGTAATTTAACATGCACCTTGACATCAATCTGAGTTATGTTTTAATATTTGTACTCATTTGGGAGTGAAACAAAAAATAAATTATGTCCATCTCCCATGGACAAATGCAGGCTGTAGATCCAATCCTCTTGGCTATACTCTTGCAGTAAAAGTTGATCTCAGATGGATGTGGAATAGGTAATAGCACATTGACAGGTTTCTTGTTTCCATGGTGCATAAAATGGCAGAAGTTTTTCAGTTTGGCTCTACTAGCTGACTTATTGGCTGGTGTGCAGAAAGGCTTTAAACTTTTTGTCTTTTAAACAATGCCAACCAGCAGATATGCGGTGCTGACAGGGAGCTTGAGAACTCCCACAAATTATCTTCCCAACAATAGTTAACATGTTATTAAGAATTTCCATGTCTACATATTAATTATTCTGAGATCTGAGGGGTTGTTGGTTTTTGGGTTTTTTTTTCCCCAATATAGGAGTACCTTTATTTTGTGTGAACAGATATTGCTTTGTTGCTATTAGCAATAAAATGTGGCAGGCTAAAGGTTCTGTAAAGAAAAAGGTCTTCCAGGTAACAGATGTCTGACATGAGCCTATTGTCAAAGATGCTCAACATTTAGCCCCCAGGTAGGAGGTGGCCATGCAGACAGGGGTGCTGGTCACACCACTGTGCTGCCCTGGCCAAATCCTGCCATGAGGTCTGGCTGCTGCTGCTGTTTTTCTGCCATGCGAGTATGATTGAGGTGAGGGGCAGAAGCTGAAAATAGCTCCTACGCATTTTGTGAGGTATCCTAAGGGGAGAAATAGCTGTGACCATGATGTCCCAGCCCGGCCTGTGCAGAGGTGGCCACAGCGACATCGAGAAGGGCACGGAACAGTGAGAGATGGGGCTAGGGGTGCTGCAGGAGCTGGCCAGGGGAGTGGGGAGCTCCCCATGTGGAGCTTGCATGTACCCGGTGCAGGGGTGAAAGCTATTGGTACAGTAAGGGGCAGGAGGTCCCTAACCTACCTCTGCCTGCCACAGCTTTTGAGGTTGGATTAAGTGACAGGTCCCGGGAGATACTTTTATACATTATCTTAAATTGTAAATGTCCATCTTCTAAGAAAATATATACTCCCAGCTTTTTTTGAAATGTGACTTCCTTGCTGTTCCATGTTATATAGGTGTGGGTAGTATGTGTGATCCCCATGAATGTAAAATTGGAAGGGATTTCCTTGAGTCCAGCCTGGGGCTGTGGCCAAACATAAATTTCAAAAGCTTACCAAGCTCCATCTTACAAACAGTAAGGATTATTGTGTCACTGGTGTAAGGTCACAGGAGGTTCTGGTACCGTTACTGCTGATGGTCAGGTTGAAAATTGGATGTGAATCCTGAAATTTATCCATTGTATCCTTTTTCTCCCTGTTTGCTAGCTTTCTCCTTTAGCTTAGCCTGCCTCAAACAGCTATAGAAATAAGTCTTAGTCCCCATTGATGATAAATGTGAATGTCTTAAATTTGTCAGCTGAAATGCTGATCAAATTCAGAATATTATTCTTAGGCAAACAAAAGAAAATTGGAGGTTCACATTTGTTCATGATAGGTAAAGAAAGTGATTTAGCACCCTAAGTGATACTTTCAAGACAGCACCTTAAACAACAAGCAGCTGCAGCAAACCACTGTAATCCCTTGCCATTTTGTTGCACTGTAACAGTCCGTCTGCCCTTGGTCAAAGCCCTCATGCCAGAGTAGTACAGGTAGAATTGCAATCAGTCTGTATTTTTTTTAACCCATTTCAGACCCTATCTGTCAAGTTGAGAGGCTTGTGACACGTTATAGAATAACAGCATGTATTAAAAGTCACACTTAAACCCCCTCATTCTCCCATTATATTGTAGACATTATGGTTCTTTCAAAAGAAGAGAGTTTACAGACTGCTGTATTCTAGCACTGTGGTGCTGCAATTAAACTTTATAGAGGCTTATGTTTACAATAAATTAATTCTCAGAGCACTAATACCCACTTGATTCCGGTTCCTGTTCCTGACCACTTGAGCAATCGATGTCTAGAGGCAGTTCAGCAGGCATATTCAGTTTATGAGATAATTGGTGCAGTCACACATGCAATTAGATGTATCTGCACGCTGCTGGTGAGAAGTTATATGGTGCCCTTGTTGGGGACATCCTGCATTGTTGGCAGAGTGAGCTGCTCTTGTGGGGCATGCAGCAGTGTGTGAATTACTGCATTTTGGTGGAGCTTGGTGTGGTGCACCTGTGTTTTAGGCTGTGGGTGTCAGAGTTGTCCTTTGTGGCTCTGCCAAGTGCTTCTGGGGTCAGCACTGTGGAGAGTCCAGGAAAAATGGAGACAAATGTCCTCTGTGACCACACAGCACAACAGCATGGATTGTGTTCTGCCGGTGTCGCAGCCTGTGTAGGCTCTTCCTTTTCAGCAGCAGCTGGAGGTATAGCAAGACTCTCAGCATCACCAGGAGAACTATATATCCTCACAGGGCAGTGTGCTGTTGGTGATGAAAGAGAATATAAGTATGGGCTAGACATAACTCTTTCATTATATCCCAGGTGTGGCTGAGATGAAAGATACAGAACAAATTGCAACAGTGGAGATTACTGTTTTTGCCAGCTCTGAGCTGCAACAGGAGTGCTGTCTGGTACAACTGCTGGAGTTGGGATTTCAGGGATGTGCAAGACACCACTAATGGAGATTTATGCTGAGTTTATCTCTGCTTTATGAAAAGGGAAACTGCATGCAGCCGGTATTGACTTTAAAAAAAGTGTCACGATTATTTTTTGCAGGCTAACAAATGTCAAGCGCTGGCATATCTTTCACTTCACTGTAGGAAGGATAACATTATGACTTTCCTCAAGAGAAATATAAGATATTAATTGTATATTATCTGTGAATCACAGGCATACAGGAGGCAACCCAGATCTGTGTATAGATGGGACCTCCTTGCTTTCTTTGCGTGACTGGAGGTATATCTCCACATCCTCTGCTCAGAAGAGAAGATGTTTATATCAAAAGGAAAGGATTTTCCCTCATTGTTCTGCAAGTTAGTGTGACAAAGCGTGTTGTTTCGTTGCTCTCAGTATGGGTTGCATGCAAGGGCAAGTATTTGGCAGCTTCTCTGTGGACACTAGCTAGGAGGAGAGCTTTGCTGTCAGAGCTGGACCTGTGCAAATGATCAGGGTGGGTGATACTACACAGGGCTTGCTGCTTTGGCTCAGGAGGCTCTAGGCTTCATGAAGTCCACCACATGAGTAGCTGCAAAATGATGATATGCCTGCCTGGCTGAAATCTAGGTCATAATTGAGATCTGTTAGGTCCAGTTCGGTTACATGTTTCTTCCTGAGAGTCCTTATTGCATGCTGCTTCCAAAGTAATAATCTACAACAGTTGGGAGACCTATGGAACTAAAGCGGCATGGCTATGGCCAGCTGCTTGGGAAGATGAGCAGGGCCAAATCCTGAGAGCCACAGTTGGAACATTTCATGCTGTGTCCTGTTGCTCTAAAAATGTTACAGCTACTCCTGGCATAAAATGTTTGACAGCTTATGAAATGAAAATGTGTGTTGTTATGATCCAGGTCTCAATAGATTTTTCTGTTGTGTAAGGCCACTGGAACTGTCCCATCACAGAGTCTTGAGGCCTGTCTCATCCAGCCCTTCCCTCCAAGAAGTGCAAAAAGGCAAAATGGGTTTGAGGGAAAAAAACCAAACCATGTTTCAACACATGACTAAATATTAGGGACCCCCCCCCCCAAACCTGGCTTTTCTGCAAGGACTCCACAACAAAAATGCACAAAGTGTGGGCAAACAGACATATGAAAAAGCTGGGAAGAGAGAAACCACTATGGTCAGCATAGGTGCTATTGTAGTTTGAAAGATGCTCAGGAGGACTGCCAAGCATTTCTGCTGTAAGTACCGATGACTCCAGATTCTTTCGAGCTCTAAGAGATTATCCCTACGTTTTGTTTGAGGTGTGGGCATACACAGGGCAGACTGTGCATGCCTTCTGTTTCCAAGTGCTATGTATTCTCCGGAGGATGTAGGCAATAAGCTGTGTGTTACTGTTCATAGGATGACCCTGCAATATTTAATACGGGGTGGTGGTGGTGGTGACAGTGGGTTAGGATACAAGGGCTAAGGTGCTTAAGAAGGTCGGGTCAGGGCATTAGCTCTCACTATTGACTGTTTCAGAGCTCAGAGAGACTTTGTGCTCAGGGTGATAAGAATCTGTGAGCTGTAGCTATGAGGGCAGAGCTATGAACTCGAACAGCAAGGTGCTTGTCACTGGGTGCTAACTGCAGTACCCCCAGCAGCCAAGGGGATGGTGGGAGATGGCAGGAGGAGCCTGGGGCTGCGGCTGGATGGATCTGCATGCAGTCCTTAGGGCAGCAGTAGAACAACAGTAATTTGGAGTTAGAGGAGGGCTAGGTGCCAAGTATTGGCTCGTGCACTGCCTGCTACAGGTAGTAATCCTGCACAGTATCACCCTGGCTGGTCAAAACAGAGAGCAGAACACCTGCCTGTGGTGCTGTGTATGTGGGAATCCAACTTGCATTGCCATTCACTGATGGAAGGGCTTCTGCCTACTGCTGCCAGTGAGGTGGTGGGTGATGGCCTCCACTGGACCTTTTTCCTTGCAGATGTAAGAGGAATGCTGTAGCATGACTTAGAAATTACTCGCTAGAAAATGTGTAAGAATGTCTTGCAGTTTTAACCTGAATTAGGCCAACTTGTGGTTTTCTTTTATGATGTCTTTTTTTCTGGGTATTCTGCTAGGTCTAGAGTGCCTCATCAGCAGGAGAATTTAGTGCTGTAGCCAAGTCCTGGCCCCAGCCTCCACACTTCCATTTCCAAGGCTTGGACTAGCTCATCTCAGCTAGGTGCTGCTGTGGGCCACTGTCTGGGCTTGCAGCACCTCAGGAATCCCTGCAGAGTCCGTCTGGAACATGACCATGCTACATCCCAGCTGTATGGTCATACCAACCAGCCAGCCAGTGCACCTCCATTTCTCCTCTTTGGCAGACACAGACGAAATCACAAACTTGTTTAGTGCAGAGAAAGTAGGAAAGACTCCATCCATACCATTCCACCAAAAAAAAAAAAAAAAATTTGAAAATTGATCACTCATCAATCCTCAGATAGTGCTTCAGGTTTGAGAAAATTGAAGTCTTGAGTATATCTAGGGTGTTCCTTGGTCGTTTCCCAGGATTGCAGGCTTCTCTGCTGATGCTTATGAAGAGTGGTGCTTTAGTATATATAGATATATACATAGATATAGCATGTCTACAGTGTACAGTAGAAACATCAGGGCATATTTTCTTGAGCTTTTCCTGGGTGGCATGAAGTGCTGTCACTGACGTGGATTGATACGTACCTGTGCTGCATCACTCAGACTAACTGCCTACAAGGGAATGGATTTTTCCCTAGCAAGCCATACGACTGTAGCATCCTTCCCCAGTATGTCCCAGGGTTGTGTAGATTGAGCTTGCCCTCTCCAGCAAGCTGCTCAGGAACTCTTTGAGCAGCAGGAAGGAAGGATTTTCTTGCCTGTAGGGCAGGGGAGAGATAAATCACATGCAGCACATGAAGAGATGCAAAGATTATGATGACAAAAGCATAAAGCTGGGAAAGGAGGTTCAGTAGAGCAAATGGGTACTTATCCTGGAGGGAACTCTGCTCCAGGGTGAAGGGAGCAGAGTTGACTGGCAGTGTGAGCCACCTCTGCCTGTGTGCATTTCTGTGTAAGGAGCTCAGCCAGGCAATAGGAAGGGCAGGGTCGTCATCCTCAGCATGTGCTGCTGCTTTCTTTTTCAGTGGCACCAGACTTGCAGTCCATCTTCCATATGCCTTCCTCACGAGCAAACCCACCGCATGTGCAGCCCTGAAGAGCACTTATGGGAGCTGTACAGACTGTAGGAACACTGTATGACATAGCAGGATTCTTGCCGTGACCCGGTCCCACTCAGCCACTCCTAACATTTAACATTCCCCGCCCCTCTTCCCTTCACTTGCAAGTTCTGCTTGATTGTAAATAGTTTCAGTAAGTTTAGAGTAAGTTTGTTTTGCGTTTTGTGTGTAGGAAGTCTTTACACCTTCTGGGGACCTCCAGAATGTACTGGGTGGAGCAGGGAAATTAATGCCTCTGTTACAGAAGCCTGAGCGCAGGGGGGCTGTCGGGGTCGTAGTAGAGGAAGTGATGCAGAAAATAGTGGTTTATTGGTCCTCTTTAATGTATGGACAATTCTGTGTTACAGCAAGCATCTGTTCAGGAATTTGCAGAGGTAGCAAGGGTATCCCTTGAAATTTGCCCTTCTCCATTCCCACAGGCAAATGCATTCTCTGCAGCAAGCCCAGGCAGTGGTTGCAGTTCCGCTGGGGCTTCATGCTGACATACTTTGCCATCTGCATCCCCTGGCTTTAAAAAGTACAGCGCACCTCTGGACAGGGCAAGCAAAAAGGATCCTGTGGGAGTCAGGTTTACTATAGCAGCTGTTCAAGTTGTTATATAATTGCGACTCGGGGCAGATAGGCGTGAGTTATCAAGTGCTGAGGGTACAGAGTGGTCTCTGTGGACTGGTGTGGGGGCTGTTTGCCCAGCACAGACCAGGCAAAATAATGACATCTTGCAAAAGCAGCCAGAACTGACAGCAAAATGGCTTTGATGACCTGCAAGGATTTGTACCACAAGGGAAAGAAATATTTTTTCCATTGGTGGTGAACCATATTTGATCCAGAAGGGAGGGCAGTAGACAATATGGACCATGACTCCAGCACTTCTGGGGGAGACAAGAACTTTGTGAATGGTGGATGTTCCCTTTCAAATCAATGACACTTTAATAAGAACTGTATTTTGGAGACAGTGTGAACTATGGATTTAAACACCTTTGGATATACTAGGTGATGAAAGGCATTGGCTATGGCTTCTTTTCCAGCTTGACATGGCGTCCTCCATGGCATGTTTTGTTCTGTTTAGA
>JAVJGJ010000059.1:86306623-86333766 GCA_035590215.1 Microhierax caerulescens
CTACTGAACAATCAAACCCTAGGATAATAGTCAGGATATCTTGTTTCGTCGGGTAGTTACTGGCAACTTGTAGTTCCATTAGTTGCCGCAACTGACTATCACAGACTGGATATATTTCACATGTTGGTATATTGTTGCATTTTTTGACACTGAGGTTGAAATGCACATTTTTTGACACTGAGGTTGAAATGCACAGTTACATAATTTTTTAAGTCTTTAATGGATTTGTCAACTTCTAACTGAAATAACCAAAATATTCCCATTGTGGTTCTGTGGATTTGAACTCTTTTTTTTTATTACTAACATAATTCTAGAAAATAATCTGTTCCACAGCCAAAGCTGGAGTCAAGATAATGCTTAATTTTTTACATCACTTTGTTATATATTTTGCCCATGTTACAGTTGTCTTATGTAAAGAAGACAAAAAGGAAAAATTGTGTTTAATATTTTTGTGTCAGAATTTGAGGCAGCTTTTGAATTTAACTTTGCCACAGCCTTCATCAAACTGACAGCCTGTATTTTATTATCAGACATCTAATTAATTACCTGATTTTTCTAAAACTCTTATTTGCTGCTAGTGGTTTTGTTCTCATGGTTATTTGTATCACGTGCCATGGGGTTGTGCAAAGATTGTTCTGTCTGTTCCACTCTGAGAGCTCCATTCTGTGTATCTATTTTTAAATATAGTCCCTTTATTTTTATTCTCTATTAGTTTTCCATAAGGTAGTTACTGTGATGGCAACAACCAAGTAATTTTTCAGCTCTCACATGTACTACCATTAGGAAAAGAGGTATAACAATAGGGTGAGGTTATGCTCTTAGTCCAAGGTTGCTCACAAACATGATGATGAGTGTAGGGTTTTGGTTTTGTGGATTCACACTGATGATAGGGTTTGCTTGCTTATCTAGATACCACATGGTGTATGCTGTGATGAACATAAACGATAGGGAGCAATGATATGGCTAGTTCTCAACAATTCTGAAAAACATGAAATAAAAGCTTTTGCTGTTCTTGAGAAATCATTTTTACTTCTTTGAGAATGCTTGAAAGTGACCTCTGCAGAAACCAGTTAAGCTTATTTATTCTTCTACACAAAACGAAAATTCAAAGTGCCTAAGTATCAACTGTGATCACATGGAATGCTTCTCATCCAGGAGAGAAAGCAGCATCCTTTTCCTGAGTCTGCAGGCCATAGCTTGGATTCCCAAATTGGTGTAGGTGCCACTGCCAGTGAAGACCTCAGCCTGGTCATTTGTTGAGAACTTGCATATACCAAATTTCATAAAGCTGCATCTTTTACCTCTTAATTCAATCTGAATGGCTAAACTCAGGTGACACATTTCCCATTGGTGCCATCGATACTTTGTGTCAATCTGTTGTCTTCAGATTGCAGTTCAGGAATGGGTTTATCCTTTCTGTGGAGGAATCAAGCTGCCTTATAAACCTCTTGTTTTTCTTCAAAGTTGGCTTGATTTGTCTTTGCAGAATGAAGACCCTTCAATAGGCACATACCAAATTATTTTGTTATGAATCACAAGGCACAAAGAAACAACACTGCATATTCTGCAAGCTTACAGCTTAATCATATTCCTTTCTTTTCTGGTAGCTAATATATTAATATCATACATGCTATAAGAGGTACAGAGTAGAGAAGAAAATATTTCTCTTGCCTCAATATTTTTAGCGCACTGCATACAATTATTGTTTGAGCATATCAGGCTGATTGTACATTAAGCTTCCTCTGGAATTAAGAAGGTAACTAGAAAAAATCTAAGGTATGCTTTTTCTTCTACAGTGCAGAATGGTCTGGCCAATAAGTCAGATTCAAATGGCCTCAAGTTTGTTTCCTCCCTATGTTCCTTTCCCTCAGTAATTTCCTTAAAATAGAACAAGTTAAATGCCATAAGGTTTTCTTCTATGAGGTGGGGCAAGATTTCTGAGTTACTTTTATGTCTGTCAAGCTCCCCACACTTAACATGAAGGCAACACAAATATTTGTGACAGAATAATTTAGAGAGTTGTTTGCTTTGCTGTGGAATTAGGAAAGAGAAGCAGTAGCATGGGAACGCCTTACACTGATATCATCACCAAGAATTCATCTTAGGACACCACACTAGCTTTCCCTTTTTGTTCAGGAAACACAATGTCTTGATAAAACTGATGAGCTTATTTGAGACTATTTGAGATTTCACCTGTGCTGGTGATGCTGAGTATCATGACTGCTTTTTAATATCTTGACCTAGGTGATGCTTCAGTTAATGCTTGCATAAAAGCCTGATTAGATCTCCTAAGAGCTAATTGACATCCTCCTCTGAGTTGCAATTGTGAAGTCTCATATTGGTTTTTTGCTTTGTATTGAAGCAAATATGCATTGTACAATTCTTACTAGAACTACAGTCAGATTTGGTTTTTTTTTCCAATTCTTATGCCCTTATTTCCATTGGTGGTTTTGTGAAGGATTTTGGAAGAGGTCAGATGAAACAGTGGCTGCAAACATCCAAGACAAATTTCTTTTAAGTTTTCCTCTTTCATCCTTTTGCCCTGTACACCTACGTAATAAATTGGGAATTGCCCTTAAAGGGACCATGGTATTCTTCAGGAATAGCACCAGTCTCCCTTCTTACTGAGGAACTGTTCCTGCATCTTGACACATTTCTAGGATTTTAACTCCATATTAGAGCTGTAAGGAGTAAGATCTGTTTAGCTGTTTCTACTTGTTGGCCATACCTATTTTTTTGACCACACAGTAGGCTCAGTTTCTGAGCAGGGTCTTGACACTTATTTTTTTTGTACCTTTTCCACCCCTGGCTGGCTCAGATATTCCCCATAGCCCAACCGCCTTCTCTTCTCTCCTTTTTGACTGGCATTGTATGGCAATACAGAGACTGTTACTTGTGATTTTGGAGATGATGGGAAGAGCTAGGATTTGCAAAGGATGGTCATAGGGGCCTTACGAAAGACTGTTGGAGCAGTGTGGGAGGGGTGGTTAAATACCATGGTTTGGATCTGTGAGCAGAAAGAGAAGATTCACTGAAGTTGAGTGGAAGTTGCAGGAGGGTGAGGGACTCACATTTTCTCCTCTGGCTGCCTGCACAGTCATGTCCCCTCTCATGTCCATTGGCTTCTTAAAAATGTTCCTATTTCTTTGCATACCATTCCCAGTTTTGCAACCAACAGGACCAAGGTTGCTGCCTGTTTTTCTGGTTGAATAATGGCTAGTGGGAAAGAGAAGAAACGGTGCTGGAGTATGTAGACACTGGTACAATGCTATACTTCCTGCTGATAAGCCCAGTTAGTGGATGGGAAGATCTACAAAAGAGCTGTTGATAATACTTTCAAATAAACCCAGCACAGCAATATGTAAACAACTCTAAAGCTGTCTGTCACTGAGTTGGGGTTACCCAGTTGTGTCCCTTGTCCTTTCAGACTGACTAGTTCAGCCAGGCAGCCCTGTGTGAGAAAGGGTTCCTTTCACCAGGGACCCAGGGCTTTCCTCACACCTTCTTGTAATCATAACAGTACCATGAAGAGATCATGGAGTAGTTAATGATGTGTGTACGTCCACAGAGGAGTTTAAATATAAAACTGACTATATTTATTAAAATATACCTAGATTAATGTTTATAAAGATTAATGTTTCAGGTGTCTTGAGCAGTAACACTAAATTATAAAACCAAGTCCACTGGTGCTTTTACAAATCAGCCCATAATTTTACTCCGTATGTAGCACAGAAAGAGTTTCGGAGTATCGCACAGTGTAAATAGGTTCATCAAGATGCACTGGGGCTAAATCTTTTCTTGTGTGCAGCAGATGAAGCTGCTTCCCAGCATTTGAGGTGGTTGGTTAATGTTGGCGTACCTGTTCTTCTGATACCTCTTTTTTCTGCACATAATTTCCCTTCAGTGAAAGCAAAGGTTGGCTTTTTGAACCATTAAAACAACTGGCCCCGAGGAAGAAAAGAAAGAAAGCTCATACAATTAAACAAATGGTAGAATCTAGCAAATTGTATCAACTAGAAATCACTTTGTAAAATGCTCATTACTCAGGAGTCTGGCAGAGCCACATCTATTTCATTGCTTCTGTTCCCTACAAAGACTGAAGCTGGGGTCTTTGAAGAAGAAATGTCACAACTGAGGCAGATGTGCTGCTTTAAGGACTGGCTTCAAATGGACATCAGAGTGCTGGGAAACAGTCTGGACAAACTGAAGAGGAATAATTCAGTCTGCAAGAACCACCAGAATTAATTTGAGAGTCCCAGCTCCCTGCCAATCTTACTTAACTGGCAGCATCTAGAGTTTTATCTAGTTTATTCTAAACAAACTGGGGAAATAGCAAAGGATAGTACAGGAAAGAAAACTGATAGTGAATACACTTTTCAGTTAATATGTCTGAGAAATGGATTTGAAGACATTTTGTCTCCTTATTGCTTATGTGGTAGAAAATAAATGAGAACAAGAAAATGAGGAAAAAACGTCAAGTATCTGAAACATTTTAGTAGCATAAAAATGGAAATAATATCATCCCTACAGGATGCATTTGAGGGAATAAGTAGAGGTAGGTATTGAAATCTTTTTTGGCATGGTATGTTTTGGTATTTATTTACTGAAGCCATTAGAAGTGATCAGATAATTTTATCTTTGATATTATGTATTGTTTTTCTAGTTAGTGGAATAAGTGAGTGAAATCTTTTATTCAATGAAAGGTATTTCTGTCCTGAAAGCTGCTAAAAAATTGCTCCACAGGCAACATGAAACTTTCATTGATCTGACCATGGAGCACAGTCTCCTTGTGTAGAAAGATTTCAGTACATTAGAGCATCACAGCTGCTGAGTTAACTGCATTGAGGCCTTTCCTGAAGGTATAATTTTAAACCTTTATCCATTACTTACCTTAGAGCTGGGGTCCATCTTTTTCTCTCTGCCAAATAGAGGTTTAGAATGAATCATAGAAGTCTTCAGATAACTAGCATTGCCGTCCTGAACTTTGTTGAACATCTTTGGCTTTTATTCCTGGAAGGAGGACAAGAGATTTAGGCAATAACTGACTAGGTGTTCACTCATGTCACAGAGAGTCTTTGAGAGGACTACAGTATATTATGTTTTCTTCCATGGATATGGCTCTTCATCACAACTTCCTCTCAGTTGTTGGAAGAAATATAGATTATCTGGTACCCAGATTAAATCATCAAGTTCATTTCATTTCAGGACCTTTCTTTTACAAGCCTCTCGAGACAGGTAAGATTAATGTATACTGTTTTCACAGAAGTCAAAGCTTGAAAAGGCTGGATGACTACAGAGTTCCAGTACTGGAAATCTCTACCTGCCTCCCCCTGGATAATTTTTATTTCTACAAAAGCCTTACTCATCAGTCTAAGAATATACAGCTATAAATATTCCTTCAGCATTTCTCTACTGCAAGACATAATGTACCATTGAAGTACCTGATCTCAAGAACTAAACTCCAACAGTCTACATTGGAGACTGGATCGAGGACTCTTTGAAATCACCAAAAAAACCTTCCATCAAATTTAGTAGTTTGAGTCTTTAGGGCCTCTTCTGCAAGGAGTCAGGTCTACTTGAATTTAACTGTGTTTTTTGGAAAGGAATTAAATGTGTATTTCACTGCTTAGGCACATAAAAGGTAGGCATTATTGTTAAGCTATGAAAAGAGTCCAGCTTGTCCTGTATCTGGGGACTGAACAGGGCTCTTCTTCCTCAGCCTTCCTTCTTCAGCCTCCAATCCATCATACATGTACCTGCCCATGCTTCCATCAGGGGAGGAAAGTCAGAGAGAGGAATACAGAATATATTCTTACTCCTCTGGGGACTTGAGTACCAAACACAGCAGCAGGCACCTGTACCTTTTTAAGGGGATGCACCTCGCTTCTGTATGGAGAAGAGCTTCCTTATATCTGAGTCAATCCACTACTTTATTGAAATGCTTACAGGGTGTGGGGGGTTGACCTCAGCCAGCTGCCAGGCACCCACCCAGCCGCTTTCTGCCCTCCTCAGCAGCACAGGGGGACAAAATACAGTGAAAAAGCTCATGGGTTGAGATACAGGAGATCACAAAGCCAAAGTATCATTTAGCTATGTTCAGCTCTGAGACCCTTTGCCAGAAAACAGACGTTTCTGTCATGACGGTCAGAAAGTAAATAAAAAAAAAATGGTTTCACACTGCAGCTCCAGGGATTCCCAAACTATTTGGATTATAGAAAATCAGGTATGAATTTGTTATGTGTGTGGAAACAAGGTCCAGTGGTTTAGTGTTGGTCAGAGCTGCTCAACAACACTTAGCACCAGGTGAGTGTAAAGAAGAAAAGAAATTGTCTAATAGAGGAAAGCTATGTTTTAATTAGTATGTTGAAAATGCAGAAGAGAAGTGTGAAAATGAGAAAACAAATGTACCTGATTCTGATCTAATGTTCTGGCTGTTGCTCCAGTTTTCCCTGTGGTGTCTCTGTGGAGCCCGTGGGGCTGGCTCACAAAATGCTGCCTCCTATGAGCCAGCTTGCCAGCCAGAGTTGGGGCTGTATTTAGCCATGGGAACCAGAAGGTCAATGCCATTTCACTTTGTTTCCTGTATTATGTCTTTTGGAGTCAAACATTATTAAATGGTCTAACCAGTTCACTCTTACTTACCTTGGCTTCCTTGCCAGGGAGGGTTTTTTTTGAGATGGAGCCCTTCCTCTCTTTACATTTTTCTCTTCAGAATGTATTTCTTGGTACTTCCCTTACCCCAAGAATGCAATTTCTGGCTTTAGATGAGATATAACTGTGATAACTTGTGATGGTTCTTTCTCCATTCTTTGATACCGAGACATAAAACTCAAATGCAGCAAATTACTCCTTCCTCTTTGCTGAGATCATCTTCATTTCCAAACTGTTACAATAGATTATTTACTGTGAGACATACTGACTGTGCACATACCTTAGCCATCTCTGAATTCCTGGTTCTCAGTTTTTCATATGTTATGGCTGACTTAGTAGACGTGCAAGCACTTAGGTTTCCTTGGAGGCAGGAACCTGGATGAAGTGACTCAGCCCCATCTCAGGGCCCACATTTGCCTTCCTCCTTCCACTGGCACCGTCGTGTCCAGGAAGGGCTCAGGCTTGTGGTGCAGAAGGAGCTGTGGCACACTCTGGGCAAGGTCCACACCTGCACAACTAGGTGATCATGCAGCTCAGACGTACCATTACCATCACACTTGATGTGGCTGCAGCGCCATAGCAAGACCATATTACTAATATAAATGACTGATTTAGCATTTAGACTGGTTTTTTTTCAGTACCTTTCCTGTTTGCCCCGTTATCAGTTTTGGTGCTTCTGCTGTTGCAATGCTCAAATTGGAAATAAATCAGTTGCAAGAGTTCAGTGAATCTTTTTCTTATGTTTCTTTTTGCAGATGACGCAGTAACTGAAATTGAGAAAAAGATTATAGAAGCTTTTGAGGTGTTTGACCATGAGTGCAATCAAACTGTGGATGTCAGGTTTGTAAATATCTTCACATAGAAATACTACAGGATCTAATATAGAGATAAATAAATCCTTAAACCTGCATCTGCTTTAGCAGAAAATGTAATTGAATTGCCCTGATTAGACAAGTATGTCTTTGCTTGTTTAATAGACATTTTGCATTGCTCAGTGGTTGAAGACTGAAACTGGCTTGAGAGAGGGGTGCTGGGACTGGTGGAGTGAAGAGGCAAGAGGAAACTGCAGCTAGACAAGAAGTCTAAGGGTACAGATCTGATAGCTCTGATAGCTCATTTGGCCCTACAGATCCTGGATCCCGAATGGATCCCCTCGCTTTCAGTGTAGTCCCAGCACATCAAGGGGTGTCCCTGCCAGTGTGTGTCAGGGTTACTTGCTCTCAGTAGGTGTCTCCAACTGCAATGCATCCTGTATGTTCCTCTTCCTCTGGGGTAATATGGGAGGTGGATGTTGGTCTGACAGGGAGGTGTTTTTAGGAGACTTGGAAGAAACTTGCATAAAATTTCATTGTATAACAACAACAATCATCATCATCATCATCATCATCATGGTCATACTTGCTTGAGCCAGAAGTCTGTTTAGCTCAGTACCCTCATCTGAGTTACTAGTAGTTACTTGGGGGAGGAATATAAAGAATTGAGCAAATACACAGTATTTCTTCTTTTTTTTTTTTTTTTTTTGTATGTCTGCCACATTATGATTTGAGTGGTGCTTAGAGTTTTAGGTTTTTTGGGTCTTATGATAAACAGTGAACAATTGTTTTCTATTAATCTTCTTGACACCATTAATGATTTCGTAACTGTCCATCACATCCATCCCCCATCACAGTAGTTCAAGGCTGAAGAGTCTGGATGTGTTTAATCTCTTAGAAGATTCTGTTCTATTGCTCTGGCCATTCTTTTTTGTGCTCCTTCTTGTTCAGCTTTCTCCTTTTTGAAATGGGAAGACCAGAACTGGGGGAATGGGATGCACACATAGGAGGCAGGAGAGAGAACTGAATGCACTATACCTTTAGCATGCAAGTGTTACGGAAATACAAAATACGTGTATGAGTGAGTGAGAAAAAGATCAGTGGAAGATAAAAACTTGGGCTGCTAGACTGATTAGGGCATAACTGGCTACAAGATACAGAGCTAGATGAAGTAAAATTTAAAATTTCCTAGGTAACCTTAATTCTGGTATTTTTTAAAGTTCAAATATTTGACAGTGCTACTTTAACTTCATTTAAACATTAACATCCATACATGTAACAATATGGATTTTGTTGTAAAATACAAACCCCACATCTTTATGTCTCACTGAGCAGGTATTGAAGTTGTTATAAACTGTTATCATTAAAGTTTACTGAAGTAATTTTTCATATTTCCAGTTACTATTTTCACAAGAGTATCACCAGAACATTTAATTACAAATCGATTACCGAGTATATACACCACAAAGTAGTACAAGAACTGGTGAAATTTTTGTCATTAGACATCCCTCACAAAGCCAAATTTGAAAACTAAATGTTCCAAACAACTTTTCTACATTATAGATCAGAGGCAAGAGAGGTGCAGAATATTTAGCTGATGTATTTAGCAATGCATGCTTATTAATGCCTCTAAATTTAAGAAATTATGGGTACTCCATAGAAGTGAAATGATTTTTCGGTTATACTAGATAGGGAGAATTTCAGGGTACATCTCCACACTTGGTAGATTGCGTTCCGTCACCTGCAGGGCTCTTTGGGAAGAATGCTCACTTAAATCTCTTGGCCCATCCCTAGGAAGGTGCCTGGTGCCGCGGGTCTGGGGCTGCCCCAGTGCCTCCAGTGCCCTGCTCCTGGCTGGATGGTGGGACAGGCCCTGGCTGCCCAGCTTGGCTCTGCCACCCCGCCATGGGGTCCCCCCCTGCCACTGCCACCCCCCCAGCCCTGGGGAGCCCCTAGGCCTCCCTGCACTATGACATACTTGTTGCTTATTTGTCATTTACATCTGCAGTTCTGGCTAAATAGCTGTAAAATTTGTGACAATCCTCACTCTGTAATTGCTACAACAATTAAATGATAAAAATGGACTTTTTTAGAAAATGTATTCATTCAGACAGTGTCATAACATGTGAGAGGGGACATTCAAAAGTCTATTTAACATACTAAATGCACAATTTCACATTAATTTTTATCATAGTACAGTTACTGACAATGATCAACAATTTATTGTCTGATTATTCCTAGGTTCATACTGCAGGGCTGTATCACAATAATGGGATTATTAATGGCTGATTATCTTGTATCAGAAGGTGGCAGTACAGCACAATTCTTAACCGGAATTGTAGATGTATGCATATAATTGCCTGAAATATTAGATACCTCTGAAAAATATGGACGATTACTCTGGCTTGACAGGCCAACATCGGTGTTGCATGACTCCTAATGCAAACACAGGGTAGTAAGAAATCGGGTTTGAGGAAGACGGCGTTGTTTCATGCTGTTTACAACACACCCTGAGTCAAGGGCTTTCATGGTTTTCCAAATCTTGTCATCACGAGTGTTATATGCAGGGTGAAAACCATGACCCAAAATTTGATTGCATCTGTGTTACAAAACTCGTATGAACATAAACTCATTTTAACCATCATTTTTGTGTGCTAGAAACTGCACGGCAGAAACTGCAGCTGCTGAATAAAGTGAGAGGAAGTGGCTGGGAGGAAAATACAATTTCCTATCCCAGTCTTTTAAACTCCATGCTATTTCCAAATGCGACATGGCTTTTTTCACCACAGACACTTGGAGCAGCGTTCTCACGCTGGCGCACAGGGAGGCTGCCAGGAGCAGCAGCCAGCAATGCCAGATTTTGCAAACTCTTCTAGGGCCTGGCTTACCTTAGTCACATCGCAGTTTTGCTGGGTGTGAGGTGAGGCAGGAGAGCGATGGCAGCCTTCCCATTTCTGGCAGCCGGTCAGAGTAGCGATAGTGTGGGACAGCAAGGAGGCAGGATTTGTGCTGGGTGTTTCTCTGGAGGAGGCAGAGAATATTTACAACTATCTTGTAGCAGAGAAAGATGAGGGAGCTGCAGGAGTGAAAGCATCAAGTGCAGCATATCTGTGCTAGAAATAGGATGCATGGCCAAGGATTATGACTGAATGTCTGACCTCATTGAGGCCAGTGGCCAAACTTCCACTGACGTCCACAGGGGCAAGGTTTCACCGAGTCATTTGAGTAGGTGGCTTTGTTTCATAACAACCATATGGGATTGGGGTTTGTTTTGTAACTATTTTTGTGCAGCCAGCCTTTTCCTCTCTATTGCCTATTGTAGTGCTTCTCACATGTTTTCAATCCGAGTGGGAGCTCTTCAGGACCTGTCTGAAGAGGCCAAGAACTGGCCTGTATAATTTTACATGTGCTTGATGTGCCACATTTGGGGCCTTGATGTTTCAAGATGATTTTACAAAGGTCACTGCTTCTTGTATCTACCATTTTTATTAGGCAATCTAATTTTTCTGCCAAGTGTACTGATGAAGAAACCACAGAGGTTTGAATCATGGGAACCACCAGCACAGTGGATACTTAACCCAAATGCACTTGCATTTCTGTGTTTTAGAATTGGACTGAAAATCACAAGCAGTTACTGATGCTTCTGTTATTTTGTTTGCAATCATACCGTAAATCTCATTAGTACTCTTTTTTACATCTTTACAGTACTTTTATTTCTAGTTTGTGATGTTGTTAATCTTAAACTTTTTTGAGGCATTGCCAGTTTGGTCAGAATTCTTTTTAGAGTCTCAGAACAACTGTGCCAGGTTCAGAGGTAAATGCAAGTTATGAAAATAATTGCAGTGTAAACAGGGTGATGAAAAGCCACTGTGTTGGTCAGTTTGGCTTTTTCAGAGCACAGCAGGGACATAACAGGGCTGCCTCCTTCCTGACCTTTTGTAATTGTTCTTTACTGCAGTTAGAATTTGTATCTTTATAGCATTTAATTTAAACATATGTTTTATTTGTTACCTTTTATCTCAGCAGATTTCCAAGTGTTTTATTATCTATATACATGTAGACTTTACCAAAATTGAGCTTAACCGTTAGAGGACAGCAGTTGAAAAGTAACCCGCACACAGTGTACTGCAACACAATGGTATAGAAGAGACTTTTTTGGAAGTTATGAGAACAATTATGCTCTTCCAAACAGCTCCAGAATATTTAATGTTTGTAAAACCAGACATTGCTTACTGAGACATCATCTTAGAAGTCCACATCTATGTGCTTAAGCCTGCTTGTGTGCTTGCACATGCACACTCCTATACACAAGCTCTGAATCGGTATCTGGATTCTCCACAGACACTTTTGTGTTGCAGATTTACTGACAAAGATGTTCTTTCTTTCTTTCAGAGAGATTGGTTCAATTGTCAGGTCACTGGGTTGCTTCCCAACTGAGGCAGAGCTACATGAACTGCTTGCAAAGGTAAATGTGTAGATCTTTTGTATTTTTTTTAATTTCAATCTTAAACTTGCACAAGTTTGGCCTTTCTGCCTTGCTGTGTGGGAAACCTAAACTCTTCTCCCAGAGGCTGGAAGTGCCATGGAATTGATTCAGGCAGGCAGGCAGTCTCTCAGGTTGCCCTGAAGCAAGCCTTTAGGCTGATAAGGTCACAACGTGGATGGGTTAAAATGAGGAGCCTTTGACACTCTTTTTACCTAAGAAGGTCACTGTGACACTGTGCCAAGGTAGAGGGGCATTTACAGGAAATGGAGGAAAAATTTGCTTTAGCTGATGGAAAAGAATGTCCTAAATCTCATTTGGATTAGGATATTCAAGCACTAACCACCTCACTTTTCTGGACATGCCATGGACACACACTGGATGATTAAATAATAAAAATCAGTTCTTGAGCAGGTGTTAAAATTATACATCAAATTCCAAAAATATACAGAGGAAAGACCTGCTATTTCTTTTTCCCTGTTATTGCTATCATATAGCCAGACCTCTCTCTGTCCTTCATGATGTTTCTCCCAGTCTCGAGGTTTCTCCCAGCCTTGAAATTTCTCAGTTATAGGTCAGTAATCTTTTTTTACATAATTACGTAAGCCTGTAAGTCAGAATTCAGACATAAAACTTATAAGAGTTATTCTCCTGGTTATATACAGGGGTAAGGAACTTGGCTCACATTTCTCCACCATTTTTTCCTGCGCTATCTTTGTCTCCTTGCCTCATGCTTGTAATAGAAAGGATGGTGTGTTGGTGCCCTGGCAGGGTATGTTTAATAAATTGGGCAAAGAAGTAGGGAAAAGACTTCACATTCTTTTTGCAAACCGATATGCTGCCTTAAGGAATGGAAGATACTGGGGCTGAGAGGTGAAGGAAGGATTTTTCTCTTTTTCATGTGTAGGTCAGGATACGGGGAACTGATCTCGCTTAGTCTTTTCTTCATGTCCCCAACAAAATTCTGGATGGTTGCAGTAGTAGTCTCTCCTCAATAGGTTTGTCTGGTCTCTTGTGGATCAAAATTTAGTGTGAGAAATCTTGTGCTGTTTTGTGAAAATGATGCAGCTACTTCAGCTGAGGAAGTTCAAAGAACCTTCAGAGGAGAGAGAACTTTTAACACGATACTGCAATCTGTCTGCTCTGGTACTGTGCTCTCAGTGCCAGATTGTCCCAGCTCCTGCTGACAAACAAGACAAAACAGAAAGAGAATTTAAGGTGCTTAATACAGATGATATTTTTCCTGGCCCACAGAGATTTTTGTTTGCAGCAAATGAACAGTGCAATTGACCCAAGATATAGCATTGAGAAAAGAAAGGGGGTGCTTTGATCATCCCCTCGCCCCAGCGCAGGGGAACCAGGAGAGTTCACAGCCTGCCTCCCCCACCCAAAGAGACTGGACTTTTTTTTTTTTTTTTTTTTCCATTTTCAGCGTACATAACAAAGTACAATGCAATACAGCTACGAGGCAGAAGATTCTTGAGATACAACAGTATAACATGCATGCAATTGTTAATTATAAGGGTATTAAATGGAAGTACTAAATGTATCTTAATTTATGTAAGATACTATTATCAGTGACAATGGTAGTACCATTTTATCTTAATCTAGATAAAGTAAAAATTGTCTCTGTTGGCCGGTTTGTAACCAAGCTATTTCTTCAGTATTTTTGCCCTTTGTAAGCTGTGATTAATTTCAGTTTCTCGTATTTGTGTCTCTCAGTCATCCCATCTTGCTATTAGGCTTAACTAGCATATGTTGCCCTCAAATTATTTCTGTTGCCAGATCAGCGCTCATATAATTATTTTGTCTCTAAAAATTATCAGATATTGTTTCCTATATTGCCTTATGCTAAATGCTGTACTTACTACCATATCTTTAGGCCTACTTAAAACATTAAGATTAAATGATAAGCCTAGAGAAGGTGACAGCTAATCTGAGGGTTACTACAACACTTTCAGTTTGAAATCCCAGTTCAGTGCACTGCTCTGCCACAGATCTCCTGGATAACTCTGGGCAATGGTTTTGTTTCTCTGTGACTCAAGTCCCCAAATGTTATGTGGGCAATAATAGTATGGCTGTGAGAGCAGAGATACGAAACATAATGGGTGCTACAACACAGTGGTTATGGGAGCTGTGGATCTACCCAAAGGAAAGAAACTGAGCAAAACTCAACAGTTTGAACAAGCAAATACTGTTATTGTCACAGTCACTGTGAAAAGAGGGGAAATTACGGAATAAGGAAAACATCGATAGGAAATGAGGTGTTGAACAGGAGTAAGCATGAGGAAGGGTAAGAGGATACATATACCTGCAAATCCAAATACTTACTGCTTTAGGCAAGGTTAATATCTTCAAATTATTCACATATCTATCCAATGTTAGAAATAGGATTAATTTTAACAGTTCAAGATATTTGGCCTGTAGAGCCACTGAAATGGAAGCTGTTCTTTCCAGCTCAGAGGAAGCTGAAGTTGCTCATCACCTCCCAGGGCTAGGTCCGTTGTTAGGAAGGACACGTTTCTTCTACAGACTGCTTTCTGAAGGTGAAATACAAACAGCACACCAACAGAAAGAGGCAAATCTGGGTGAGATTTATCAGTGAGGGCTGATACTTTCACAGGTATTTGTTATGTTGAGCTCTGAAGTGGTCATTGCTGATGAGTTCTTCTGGTGTGAAAAGTGGGATGGCCTTCAACTGTTTGGATGAGCCGATCTAATGGGTTTTGGCTCTTAAACATTGTTTATATAACCTGCCACCTTCATGGGTGTTCTGGGTCCTTGATTTTGCTTGTTCTGCTTAATATAAGACATATCTCTCTCTTTCAGATAAATAGCTGCCATATTTCCTTTTCTGTCTCCATGGACTTCTGACCTAAAACTAGTTGAAGCACAGACGTTCCCTAAAACGTCCTGTGTACTTACACATCTCAATATTTGCGATGCATGAAATAGTGGCTGTTAATGTCACTGGAAAAAAGTTTTGCCAGGTATTTTGTTATGTCTTTTCAATCAAGCAAGCAGTAAACCAAATGATTCCATAATGGTAAAAGGTACTATTTGATTTAGCGTGAAGCATCCAACGGCTTCATTTCCTTGCTAAATATCCCTTCTGCTAGGCTCACCAAACAGAAGGGAAAAAGTGCCTTTTCAAGCCAATTTCCACTCTAAAGCAGCAGGAGGTGGTGGCTTCCTTCTTCTAGCAACCAAACCCCTTCAAGAGTACTGGAAAAGAGCAGGCAGCAATAGTTGCAGCTCTCTGGTTAAGCTACTGGATGTATCAGGCCTCACCCCAGCTCTGACCCAGCTCCCAGGAGTATTTCTTACTTTGTCTTTTCCTGGCTCAGTTAGGAGGTTTCAAATCGGTGCCTGAGTCTTCTTTCAATGTGAGCTGTGTCTTGGGGAGCCTAGCAAGGTGTCACTGCTGCCACATGAGACCACAAGGCATGCATCCAGTTTCAATGCAGACAGGCACAGGCTAGCTCCATCAAGAGGGCTCCTTGGGAGTAAAACTTGAAATTTTCACGGGGGAATGCACCCTGATGATAGGCAGCAGTTTTTACCGTGTTGCTCACCTCTTGTGGAAGTACAGGAACGCAGTGAGAATGCTGCTGGAAGTCCCTGATGTTTTGGGACTAATCATCTTAGTTTATTTGGGAGGCAAAGGGAGCCTTTTCTTTGTGTAGCGTTTTATGAGCTGTCTTATGACTGTTTCAGACTGCCCTGACTCAGTCTGCCTGCCTCGCTGGTCTTTCCCCTGACAATTCTCTCTGGCTATGAAACATGTGGAGGCAACAAATTCCATCCTTGAGGTGTACTACTAGGCTGGGGTGATGTCCAAACTAGCACATTAAATATGCCCAGAAACATCCTTGGGTGTCGAAGCCAGCTGGCACAGAGCAGCTCATGTCTACCCTGGTGAATGTTTTATGTGGAGTGGCTGCACAAAGCAGCCTGCTGGGGAAAAGTCCCCAAGGTCCTAGGCAGGCCTGGTGACTGCTGGGGGCAGTGTTAGGTGACACAGGCTAAAATCATGTCAGGGAACGTGCTCATGGTTTGCTGTTATGGGTGGTCACATCACGCTGCCTGGGAATGTTCCAGGTCCTGCTAGACTTTACTAGTATGAATGCAGCCTGAATGCTTAAACCTCTGCTGAGTTGCTGTGGGAGATAAGATCAGGTACCAGGCGTCCAGTTCCCTTGCATGAGTGGTTTCCAAGCACAAGAGGGCAACATCGGGTTGTTGAAAGTGTCTATAATAGCAGCTCTGTATTTTGCCTGGGATATTATTTCTTCCTTGAATTTCTTTCTATTCAATCACAATCATCTCACGCAGATGTTACGGTGCCATGTGATACTAAAAGCCTGATAGAAATATTCAAAGTCTAACTCTGTAATTTTAATGCAGGAACCACCCCAGTTTTCTGGTTTTCGTATTAGTTTGCTAATGAGTCATATAACCTGCCATACTTAAGTTTTATTTTTAGGTAGAAGAAGAAGAACCAACTGGATACATTCATCTGGAAAAATTTCTTCCAGTGATGACAAAAGTACTACTTGACAGAAGGTAATGGAAAGTGGATTTTTCTGCGTCTGTAGTTTATTCCAGATTGACAGGGTGGATTCAGAATAAATACATCTACAGTCATTTTATGTAACTGCAAGGAGTACAGGGTTTTTTTTGTTATTTAAGTTCAGATTACATTAGTTTGATAGATTTTGTTTCAAAATTACTTCACCTGCATAGAATTATGTTGTACGGATGATATAAATGATACTAGCTTATAATCATGAATTATGATAATGTGTAGCTTTTGTATTTTTAACATGAATCAGAATTAACTTGCTATTCAACATGTTTGTGCATCTCTAAAATATTTTATATGCAAATTAAGGTCATAACCATTACTTTCTCTGAACATATGAGTTACAGGTACTGAGAACCACAGTCTGTTACAGTGTGGTTTTAATAAGTTGTATAAATCAGCTTCATATTCATGTCTCAAGAGGGCTGCCAGGTACAGTTGAATGTATACAGCTAGCACCCTAAATGCCTCCTGATCTAGTAGAAGCCTAGAACAAAAACACTGTTCACTTTTGCTGTTTTGTATTAAAAGGTACATAGAAATCTTTGCATGTACACAGCAACCTGTGCTGTTTTGGTATTTTGCACTAAAAGCAAGATTAATTATAAGGAATTTGTCTTTCGTTTTAAAGATGGTAGCCAAGGGTTTGGGGAGGCTCAGTCTTGCCCAATACTGAGAAGTTATTTTGTGCACAGAGGGTAGGAGGGTGTTCGATACATGAAGTAGCTATAGGATTACCAAAGCTGTCTCACAGCATCCAGAGGCTGCGGGGTCCAACGTGGGGCTGTGTTTGAGAGCCTTTGTGCCCATGCCTGGACACGAACCAGCCATCAGTGTTGGGGTTCTGCTGTGCCAGTGCAAGTGCGCTGCATTCTCAGGTTCCTGCGCCTTCACCTTCTCTGGCCTTCTTGGCACATCTCTGGCTCCACACTGATGATCAGCCTTTCACAAAATGATAGCTGGCTGCTCTGGGCTCTCTGCTCCTCCTCCACACCCCCTCCACACATACACACACACACACACACAAATAAAATCCTCACACGCTTTCCCCAGGCTATGCAGGCTTGTCAAGACCCACTTTATCTTTTGGGGCACTATGTCCATAGTTCACTTGTCCAAGGGCACATGAGATTTGGATCATAAAAACAAGGCCTCTTCTTAGCACATTTGATTTTTAGATAGTAAAAGAGTGAGGCGGGTCTGGACAAAACAATCAAGCAGTTAGAATCTCCTTGCCTTCAGTGTCTTCTCTTTAGTATTTTCGGGGGTTGGTGAGAGTCTGCTGGGATATGGAAGGTCTCCATTGCTGCACAGGGCTTCCTTTCCAGCTCTGAAACCAGGCACATGTGCACGCACACACGTGCTCAGTTCTGCCATCTCTCTGAAATTGTTAGTGGTAAACCATTTATTTTGTAGCTACCAGCCTCCTTCGCTCATCATCAGCTTGTTAGGCTGTCAGAGTCCCACTGGGTGATCTGTTGGCTGTTGTCTGGCGTATCTGGACAGAACTTTGGGTTTTTTTTTGGCCACCTTCTTTTCAGTGCACTGTCTATGTGGAATGATTCAGCTATTACTGATTCCTGCTGACCCACTCAGCCAGCCCAGACATGCAGAAGCCATTCATCTGGCTCTTTAGCACAAGGAAAATTAAACAGGAGTACAATAAAAGACAAAAGAGGTAAAAATATGGACAGTTCCAAAAAGTCAAGGTGGAGTTAAATGTTTGATAGACAAACTTGGTAAATTCTCATAGAAAATAAGTTTTTCCTTTCGTTTGGTACTCATATGTTATTTTTTCATAGTAGTACAGCAGCCTGACAAACAGTGACTTAACTTTTCTGATTCAATGGTTTCAGCTACCGGCCTATTCCAGAAGATGTTCTTCTACATGCATTTGAGGTCTGTAACTAAATATTCAAGTACTGAATTGCTGGAAAGAAGTTGCTAATTCTTGATTCAGGATGGTTAAACCCACAAGTTTTATTCTTTTTCTTTAAAGGCTTTGGATGAGAGTAGATGTGGATATATTACTAAGGAGAAGCTGGTCAAATATTTGACTGAAGAAGGTAACATGACTTTTGTAATATCAGTATTTAAGTAAATAAACATTACATGTGTACATGGCAGCTTGAGGTCCTCATTCTGCATGCCAAAACTTGCGGGAGTAGATACATTCTCTTCAAAAAATACCGTTGCCGTGATGACTGGCTGCAGACTAGATCATTTCACTGGTGAATAATGCAGGGAAAGAACATTTATCTGCCTGCTTGCAGACTTTATGAGATAGAGATTATTATTATTATTAAGAGTCATAATTCAATCTTGTGCGGTGTTTTATGATTCTGTGCACATCTCTGTGCTTTGTAAGGATGTGAGTCTTTTTTTCTGTCCTCCTGAAAATTGTATTTTAGACTTCCAGATGTTTCAGGTGGTTTCAGTGCTTATTCGTTCCTACATTATCTTGATCTTAATTCTAGTGCTGCATGCAAACAAAGAGATTCAAAGAGCAGATTTAAGTTGTATATCATGTAATCCTCAGTATCCCTTGATGAGCCTGCTTTTCTTGCACGGCTGACTCATGCCTGCCTGCCTGAAGTACAAAATGATGTGCAGACTTTGCGCAAGACCTGCCCTCAGATGAGAACCGTGGTCTCAAAGACGGATGAAATAGGCCATCAGCAGCTTTGAAGCTCCTAAAAGAGAAAAACCAGAAGCCTTTCATGATGTAAATACGAGTGCAGGGATAGCCAAATGAGAGATAATAATTCTAGCATACACATTCGAAGAATTCATTCTGACAAAAATGGTTGTTTCAAAATCCCTGTGGCAGAGAGGAGCAGGCTGTTTTGGAGTCTGTGGACCAGTAGGCGATCAGAAGATCCAGGCCTTACACCAGCTCGCTTGGCGTGGCAGGGCTTGCACTGGCAAGAGTGAAGGAATTGGATCCTTAGTATTTCTCCTTTTCTCCTCTGTGTGAGGACCAAAAGGAGATCCTTGTAAGGGAACAGCAGTGTAATTTGCCAGCCCTGAAAAGAATACTTACTGAGTGAATTATTCTCTGCTGTCTTTCAGGTGAGCCCTTCACTCAGGAAGAAATGGAGGACATGCTCTCCACCGCTCTAGATCCAGAAACAAATACCGTTCGCTACAGAGACTACATTTCAGTGATGACAGTAGATGAAACTTAAAATCTTCCCCTTCAGCGTTTGAGATGCCTTTTGGTAATGGCAGTGTAGCTTGGCAGTTAGTTGGAATATGTATTTTCAAGTATAACAAAGCTCAGCTTGTGACTTTGTGCTTATAATTAAAATAAAATCTGTGTAGCTATATTTCCTTGGGTTCTGTATACGTATTGAAATATATTCACACCTGAAAAAAGAGCTCTTGACAGAAATACTGTGCAAGGTCTGGGAAAGAAATCATGGAATTTGGTTTGAAAATAACAGGGAAAATAATGTTAATGGAGTCAAGAAATGACTTTACAATGGCATCTGAAAAAACTAATGGCAAGTGAAAACTGTGAAAGCGGGTCATAAGCAGGTGAGTATCTTAAGATGACCAAAATCACAAAGGCATTCTACTAAGATAAAGCTTTTATATTTAAATGTAATCCCTCTTTGTGTTCAACTAATAAGGCACCAGGAAGGTTACTCCTTTTGAAATAATATAATAGGTCAAATAAACTTTCTACGGTTTCTAGTTTGTGTCAAACACTTGTGTTTTGTTTACCATAGGCAATTAAACTGGCCCAGTTTGTTCCATTTTGTGTTACTCCTCCACTGGCACATGGTATTTTGCTCCCATTTTAAACATGCAGGTAACACTCAAAACCATTGTTGTAGTCAATTTTGCAACCAAAGTAATCTTTGGGAACATTTCTGTTTCTGTAGGCAACAAACGGTTCCCTTTCATAACCAGTTTGAAAGCTGAGAGCGTAAACGGTTCAAAACTTAGGATCATAGGAGCAGAATTTGGGTTTTGTAAATTGATGAACCACCATTTTTTGAAATATCTTAGTGTAGAATATGTGTCTCAACCACCTGTGCTAGAAGTCTACCACAGACCCGATTGCTCTTCTCATTTCTAGCTTAATCATTTTGTCTGTTACTGTACTGTTGTCCTTTGAGTTCACGTTCTTTCCCTTGGGTTCTTGCCTTGTACATCATCTTCTAACAAGTGACCAGTGGTTGCCCTCAACTGATGAGGTCTCAGCAGGTAGGAGAAGATTCTGTGGTCTGGTCCTTAAAGGCACCATCTTGCAATTCGTGCTGCACACCTTCCACCCCATTTCTGTTTTTCTACTCCCTGTCAAGTTTGTTTTCCTCCTGTGCAGTGTCCTGCCACTCCTCTGTCTTAACTCCCTATCCCAGCTCTGTGTCATCAACAGACTGCACCAGTTGATGAAATTTGGGTAAGTGACACACAGAGGCGTGGAATGCCTTACCCCCTGTCATGCCCTTCTAGTGGCAGAGCTGAGAACAGAGCCCAAGGCTCTCATGTCATGTCTTTTGCTCTCCCCATTTCTTTCGGAGGAGCTGTTTTCGTACCGAGCCTCAAGGGAGCTGCCTCCAAAGAAGCGATTAGCAGGACTCTAAACGTGGTGATGGAAGCAATCTGAGAGAGACCTTTTAAAAAATCCTCTTTCTACTCTAACCCAAGTTGTCTGTCACTGATACGTTCTTAAATGGTAAGGCAACAAACCGTTAAGGCAGGTAGACAACATTTACCTAGTTCTAAGCTGGGTTTCCACCTGGGACCCACTGTTGCATTGGTCCTAAGACCCTGCAGTGCACTCTTGCTAACACATTTACTGTGTATTTCATCTCTTTGTCAGTAAGAATGAAAAACAATGGTAATCATTAGTGTTATAATGCGTGATGATACAGGTTTTTGAAGGTTAAAGCAAGAGCAGCAAAGGCCGATTAAGAAAATACATTTTTTATTATCCTTCTTTAGTCTCTCTTTGGAAGCTGGAATTATTTTCCCTAGATGAATCCTTCTTCCATTGGATAGACAGGATGTTTTACTGGATTTCTGACACAGCTGGAGTGAATACAAATTTTATTCATATTCTGCAGTCTCGGAGCCACTGTCAGCCTCATCTTGGCTGTCAGCAGGAAGATGCTGATATCAGGAAATCGCTCCAGAGCTCGCAGTGCTCCAGAGAGAGCACAATTTGTTCCTAGTGCTGCTACCCCACCGGCCACCTCAGCTGCTGCCGTATCAATCAGGACGCCCAGGTACAACGGTTACGATGCATAGTGCAGCTAGGAGCTTAACATGTATCCTTTGATGATACATACGCTATTTTTTATCCCACAGTCCTCAAATGTAAGGGTATTTGGACAAGTGAAAACAGGGTTGTGCCTGAATTTATCACACAGCAACGCCTCCAGCCCCATCCTCTTTATACCTGTCCCCAAGAAAGATTTGTGGGAACAGAACAGATAAAAACAAGTCCTCACTTTGGGCATAAGCAACCAAATTCCGTTGCCTAGAGAGTTTCCAAACGGGGGGTGAAGGGAGTGTCCCGAACCACTCTCAGCCACCGTAGGATGCGGAAAGCTGCGTGCCCCCTGCCAGCTGGGCTCGTGCGGCGGTGCCCTGAGCCGCTTGTGGAGCAGCTGCCCCGGCAGCAGCTGGGAGCGGTGTCCTACCCCCTGCTCCGCTGCCCTTGCCTGGCCCCGCTTGCCAGCCCGTGCCGTGCCCCCCCCGTCTCCCCGTGGTGCTGCGGGGCTGCACAAGGGACCTCGGTGACACTCCCTGGGATGGGCTCTCTGAGCGCCCTGCATCACTGTGCTCCCTGCGGATGAGTGGGGTCCCGCACCCCAGGGGAAGAGGGAGGAGAAGGGGGTTAGGGAACTATTTTGCCATAACTAAAAAAAAAACTCTTAGTTTTAAATTGGAATGGAAAAATATATTATCCTCTTCTCTCAGGAGGACAGATCGAACTGCTGAGTGGTCCTGAGCTGTCTCTTGCTACATGCCTCTCCTTGCTGGCTGTTTTGCCTCTTCCCTCAAGATCAGGAACCCAGATAAGGGAGCAGATCGCACCGGGAAGCCTCTAGGGAGGAACCAGCCTGGCACCTGGACTACATCCACACGGGGAAGCAGAGCCAAGGCTTTGAAGAAACGGGGGAAGTCTGAGGGGTTTTGACCTAGCTGAAGGAGGGAGAGGGAAGGGAACTCATTACCCAGACGTAAAAAAGAAAACAGAAAAGAAAAAGAAGAAATCAAAGGAGCAAACCCTGGAAACCATCTACAAATACAACTGAATCAGCAGGCTGTTTGCATCACTGCTGCGTGCTGTAGGCTGGACAAGACTTCACTTGTTTAAAACTTTCAGTAGGTTCAGCTGTGCCAGGGCTATCTGGTGTGTAGTGGAGACCTTCTCCTCAGTGCTGTTGATACTGCGGAGAAGTTCTTGCAGCTGCTGACTCTGTGTTTGGCAGCCCTGCTGCTCGTATTCCAGGTAACGCATCGCTTTTTATGTTTTCCTCATCAGCTTTGGAGTTGCTTCTCCAAAACACTTTTCCTGGTAGTAGCAGTCTCATATACATTCACACCTGAAGGCTTCAACACTTCCCCGTTGCCATGTGTGCCACCATGGTATTTACAGTCCGTTCAGGCTCTCCACGGACTGTGGGCAGAAACAGGAGTTGCAGGGCTGCGGCCACCAAATGGCTACGGGCACTGCGGGAAGGGGACTGGGCTGTCCACCAGCGCACCTCCACCCGGGTTTCCCAGAGGCAAGAGCCTGCAAAATGTTCAGGCTCTTACCTCTGTTCAGGCAAGAAGAACTTGCAACGTTTTCCTTCCTTTCTCTTGTTTCACTCTGTCTTTTCTCCTGGTTCTCTTACATCTCGTTTCGTTAAGCCAGTCGTGCGCTGGCCTGCGAGGGTTGAAAATGCCAGAGAGTTTTGCTCTGCCCCGTGCTGCTGCCCATGACAGGGTGGCGTTTAGCACCTGATCTAGACTTGCCACCACTGAAATCAGCCCTGGAAAGACTTACCACAGATATCAGGAGGATCCCAGGCCTTCGGTTTCAGGGGGAAGTGGCTGGGGATGCTGGAGTTCAGCCGGGGCTGGGGTAGGACAAGGAGCTATGATTTCTTTAAATCCTGTCATCTTCTGTTATCGTTGTTGAAAAGGGGGAGCGTAGTCTCGACAGCAAGGCACCAGGTTGGCAGGCAGGTTTCATTCTAGACTTTGTGAGAGGTGTTGAGTAAGTTGTATAATCTCTCCCCAGCTGAACTTTCCACCTATAAAGTCAAAGTAATTACAAGGAATAGGAGACGGAGAGTATCTGTCTTGCCTGTCGGACGTTTTGTATTCCTGGCTCTGATGTTTGCACAGTGTCTGGTACTATGATGTTCTGATAAAAATCAGTGCCTACAGACCTCCCTGTCACATAATTAATGAAGTTCTCAGCCTTCAAGTCTCTCGTTCCAGACCGTACCTTCAGGTCGCAGCTTCTAGGCGTGTTGGTCTACAGCAAGGCTGTTTGTTTTCCACGGAACCCAGCTCTGTTCACAGTGTCTCACTCCGTGATAAGTCTGGTTGTAAAACTATCGAAACATCTGGTCTTATTGTTGGAGGGTTGTTTTGGGGGGGCAGGTCAGTACTAGGCATGGGGACGATGCTGATTTAAAAGTTAAATAAAGATGTAGGTTGAAACAAAGCAGATTCTCCTGTTTAACCCATTTTGAATCCCTGGGGCTACTATTTGGCTTAGCATAGTTCTGAAAGCCAAGAAAATGTTATTCATTATGCTCAAAAGACTGATCACAGCGTTTATATCCTGGGGCCCAAATCCCGAAGTCCTTAATCAGGCAGAACTCCCATTGACTTCAAAGGCAGTTCTGTCTGCAGAAGAGCTTCAGGAGCAGCGATGCGCTGGCTCACGGGGCATTGTAAAAACCTTTTAGTCTCTTTAAATGAAGCCTCATCTCTGGAAGAGCTGACAGAGATGTGCAACCAGCACGCAACTTGTGTCACCGAAACGACTGAAAAGGTAAACCCATGTGAGCAGGTAGTTCATTCTGTCTCCAGTAACGCAAGCAAGCAAGATTCGGCCAGCGTGAGCAGGCGGAACTTTTCCATGTTGTTTGGAGTACAAAAAGCAGAAATCTAGGGTGTTGCTGCATGGAGGCTTAAAATTACCTCTTCCTGCCGTTATCCTGGAAACACCGCAGCCTTAAAAACACGACACATGTTGCTTCTGTGATTTCATATACTAACCCAATTCCTTTTATCCTGGGCTCTATTCCTTTTAGAAGCCCTTTTCCAACAAGCTTCGCTGTTGCAGATCCCTGCCTGAACGACAGCATAGACGGAGACAGTGTGAAATAAGATGCGTCGTGTAGAGCAAAGCCTTTGAATATTTGCTGCCAACAGGAGTCTCTTTCCCACCAAGATAACAGCGTCCTTCGGTGCGGAACAGGTCCTGAGCTTTGCTTTGCGGTGTGCAGGCCATGCCTTCCCCTGGACACCAGCCTAGGGGTTACCATAACCGGAGTGGAGTTCTCAGGTTTTCCAGAGGTGTGATTTTGGAGCTGACAATACAAGAATTTGAAGCTCTCTATGTGAGTCTTCCACATGTGCAAGTTACCTAAGCTGTACACGTGACAACAGTTCAGGTTTTACAGTGATGGAATACTAAGGATGTGGTATGGTCCAGATGGAAGCCAGTAACAAAGGCTGATATTTAGCGTCATTTTGATTTATAGTAACACAGCCAAGAAAAAAATCAGCAGTTCACCTTTAAGGAACCACTTTGTTGAAATACTTGCCTGGTGAGGTTGCACTCAGTATCACAGAGACAAAACTAAAATAAACCCCCCAGAGCATAGTGAGTTTTCATGTGGTGTTAAGTTGTTGCTTTGAGAAGCGATGCCATTCCCCAGAGCTCCCACAGACAGAGAGATGCCTTCAAATTCAACTCCAGCTTGATGGAAAACGGAGAACCTCTCTCTAGTTCTTTGGGCTTCATCAAAGTTGCAGAGAGATGTGGTTAAGCTGAGCACGATATTTCACCAGCAACTGCTGAGATCAGCAGGGGAGAACTTCCTGGAGAAATTGTGTAACTAGGAGTGGGAAAAAGACCACTCTAAATACAGCGGCCTTGAGTCAATGCATTCCTGGAAAGGAAGGAAGGAAGGAAGGAAGACAGAAAAGAAAGACAAAGAAAGAAAGAAAAAGAAGAAGGAAAGGAAGAAAGTAAGTAAGAGACTGTGAGAAAGAGAAAGGAAGAAAGGAAGGAAGGAAGAGAAACAAAAAGAAGGAAAGAAAGAAAAGAAAGGAAGAGAAAGAGAAGAAGAAGAAGAAAGAAATGAAAGGAAGGAAGAGAAGGAGAAAAGGAAGGAAGAAAGGGAGAAAAAGAAAAGGAAAGGAAAGGAAGAAAGAAGAAAAAGAGAAAGAAAGAAAGAAAATGAAAGAAAGAAGAAAGAGGAAGGAAGAAAAGAAAGAAAAAGAAGGAAGGAAGGAAGAAAGAAAAAAAAGAAAAAGAAGAAAGGAAGAGAAGAAGAAAGGAAGCAAGAAAGAGAGAGAAAAAAGCAAAAGAAAAAAGAAAGGAAAGAAAGGAAGGAAAGAAGAAAGACAAGAAAGAAAGAGAAGAAAGGAAAGAAAGAAGAGAGAGAAGGAGGAATTGCTCCATGGCTCTACCAGAACCACAGTTAGTTGACTTTCAGGGTACATTAGCAGACACATCTGTTGCTCAGGGTAGCTGTTCCTCGGTTTACAGACGCTGGCCTGAGCCTGAGGTCCAGCCGTTTGGACCTGGTGTGTTTCCATCGGGAGCCTCAGCCGGCACTCCTCACCCAGGGGCACGGCGGGGGCTGCTGTCCTTCACCTTCGCATTGCAGCAGCCTTACAAAGCTCAAATGAGCAACAGTCTGTCTTCTGAAAACCCCCACCTATCTAATCTAAGAACAACTATGATAAAAAGCAGGGGACACACACAATAAAACCAGTTACATACTTTTTTAATAGTTACTTTATTTAATTACAGTGTTTTAGAATTTATGTAAGCAAGCTCTGTAGCTACGTTGCCAAGACAAGTTTCTTTTTGACATCACACCAAAGTCCATATCCTGAAAGCATCTGTAAAAATGCACTGGAAACAGAGGTAAAAGGAACTGTTGAAACTATGTAAGCTTTGTTTTTACACCAATGTGAAGAAAGTTTTTTCCTCTTCATTTCCTATTGGCAATGTGTTGTTGGGTTTTCAAGAAGGTGTTCTCATGGAAATGTGGCTCCGTGGGGTAGAACTGAGTGGCCACGAAGAAGGGGGGCATGTGGAAACGTGCCCTTTGCATTTTCTCATGTAAAGGACTGAAACTTTTAATTTCCATCTTCCAAGCCACAAAGGGATGCAATGTCTTTTGGCAAAGCAGTATAATACAAGATGCACTTGTTGGTGAGGTCTCTGCTTTCCTCTTCAGAAATGTCCCACCTCTCCGGTGTAACACGGTGGATTAGTTGGAGTAGGGGATCTTTCCCAGGAACTTCCTCTTTAAAACAGGTAAATGAACACCAGGGACAGTAGCAGACAGTGCAGAGCTTAAAAAAAAAAAAAAAAAAAAAAAAAAAAAAAAAAAAAAACCAAAAAAGC
>JAVJGJ010000059.1:86352571-86380859 GCA_035590215.1 Microhierax caerulescens
TGGTTTGTACTTGTGTTGTTGGGCTGGGTGCGGGAGAGGCTCTCCCGCAGCTCCAGGTTCAGATGAGCCATTGAAATGCTGTGTGAGCTCAAAGGTCAGCCGTGAAGGCTGTGGCAGACCATGGCATTGAACCCAGCTCTCCCAGGTGCCGCTAACACCAGCACAACGTGGTGATGCTTCATTCTTGCAAAGAAGCACTAGATTTTGAGAAATTATTATTTTTAAATAGGAAAACTTAAAAATTCCCGGAGCTGCTGGACCCTGAGTGTTGGGTTGTTCCTGTGCCTAAAGAGCAGGCACGCGTTTCTGAGATCCGACCTCAGGTTTTAAGAGCTGAATGATCACGGATAGAGTTGAAAGTCTGCTTTCTGCCCCTGTTGGGGAATCTGGTACCTCCAGAGGCATACTCTGAAGTTCCTTGCGTTTGTTTTGTTTGGCGTTGGTTTTTTTGTTTCCCCTGCTTGATGTGCATTTAAAGACTAAGGCTAACAGCCCTACAAGAGTGACCAGCAGCCCTTGACTGACCCTCTGCGACCTAAATAGTCAGCGTTGGGTTCCTCCATAGCAACGTTGTGAGCGTTGTGTTGTGAATGGGTCTACAGCTCCCAGAATGTGTTACAATGCAATTTTGTTTGCCCTGTTGGGTCCAGGTACTATCAAATGATAATATTTACTCTTCCACTTCAAAAAGTTTTCATTAGTGATTGCGATAAAGAGGTATTGTGGGAAAGGGCTGACTGCTGAGAAAGGGTCCCTGGTATTGCTCTTGTGTTTTGCTCTCCATTATTTATTTGTGTGCTGTTTGAGAGGGAGTTGGTGCTCTCTTGAACAAAAGACTCAAGGGCTGGTTGTTACCGTGTCTCAAGAGCAGGCTTAACTGAATTATTCATGAAAAGGAGAAGGTGGAACCACCAATATTAATAGTCAATTTAACCACATTAATACATCATTGATTCCCTAGGAAGTGGCCCCACACCAAAATCTTCACAAATTTCAGGCTGTGTGATTTGACAGATACCAGCTGTGGGTATAGGTAGGAAATTACTGATACAGGTATGGGAGCCAGCAGAATAACTGAGATTGGGGTGGAGGGAGGGTAGAACATAAGCATCAAGGCTTTGAATCCCTCACATGGTGTTAAACAGAATCTGACAGATTTTGCAGTCGTGTAAAGATTTGTACAGGCTTCTTTTATTGTAACTAGCTTTCCTGAGATGTTACCCTCGTGTTACTATTGGTATTTGTTCTGTTGTTCACATGGTTTAGCTGATGGTGCTTATAAGCCAATCTTTAGTCACATCAGTAGTAAAGCCTTACCTCTCTGTTTTTAGCCCCATTACCTATGTTCTTTTTTCTTCTTACACCTCCTTTCCAAACCTTCCAGTTCTGTAGGAGTGCCACTTGCAAAACTGTTGCTATCTCATGTGTGCATTTAGGGGGAAGGAGGGAGGCACAAGCAAGGTGGTCTCTGTGGGCTAGGGTGACACTGCCCTATTTGCTACGCTTAATAGTATTTGCAGGCTCAGTCCTGTTGAGGTACTCCAGCCTTTTCCTGGACACAGTTCCCTTGTGTGGATGGGTGCTACCTGGCTGGTGGCTATGCAGAAGCATCCCTTTCTCTTGTGCTTTCTGGCTGTTTTACAGCCATTAAGAACTTCTGGGCTTGAGATTCCTTCAGCAGACACTGCCCAGCACAGTGAGGCTTTGGTCTAGGTAATGTGGGATACAAATATCATGGCTAGTGCCATCGACTTCTTTGGACCAGGTATACTGTGCCAGCCTGCCAAGTTTGTTTTCGCTGGCGTGTGTGGGCTGGCGTTATCAGTGCCTGCTTAGGGGAAAGCAAGGGTGTTGGCGTGGGCTCAGCCAGGGCCTGTGAGCTGCCTTTGCATGCCCTGTGGTGCACGCCACAGTAAAGCTCTGGGGTTGCCCTCTGAGGGCAAGATGTACACATCTCTTTCAAGAATATGGAAACCTGTCATGTATCTGGAGGAAACTTCCTTTGGTTTGGATGGAGGGGGGAGGCTCCCTTGCTGTGTTAATGTAGCTGGTGTTTTTCAGAGTCCTGTGAGGTCCGCTCTGGATTGCTGATATGGGAATAGGTTTTTGAGGGGTAGAATTGGTCCTGCTACTGAGTTCAGTGGAAGAAGGAATAGATCACATTCCTGGTTCTGGACATTCCCTCAGAACTTGCAAATCATCTTACAGCTCAAGATTCTGGTGCTCAGTAGGACGCAGCTAACTGGCAATATGCCTTTATTAGAACAATTAAATGAAGCATTGAAAGTGTATCAGTCATCTTCTAGTCAGCCAGATCTAGCTGACTTACATGATTTTTCTTGGTTTTTGAAGACACCGCAGAAATTTCATTAGTATTATTCATGTAGTCTGTGGCACCTGTTTCACACTCACATTGCATTTAGAAATGCATATAGCCCAGGGTGTTGTGTGTTGCAGAGCAAGCAGAATATGAGGGTATCTGTGTTTTGACATGTATCTAGCAGCAGGTATTGGACTTTGCAGTAACCTGTCCGAATGTGAACCTACATTGATGTTTTCTAGTGTGCAGTCATGTAAATGTCTGTGTATATCTGCAAAGTGTAACAGTATACTTAATTGGTGCATAAACAGACCAGGCTTTATGCATGAAGCTATGTGCTGAAGCTTTTCATTTGATACAGAAAAAGCCACACTTAACCTAGAGCAAACTGCTTCTGACTAGCTCATTGTTAGTGTGGAGGTGTTGAGCTTTCAGTTTTAAATAGGAGCATTCTCTCCTAATATGTCAACAGGATGAAACCTTGGGATTTGGGTTTGGTTTTTTGGTCAGGCACAAGAGTGAGGAATATATAATTATAGTTGTGCTGCTTTATTTTAACTGTTTAAAACGCCACGTTCCCTGCCAATTACAAAAAGAAAAATGCTAAAAGCATGTTGTTTCTTTTTTCTCTCTTGTGATACAGATGTGACTTAATGATGTACAGCAGTTATGTGCATACAAGGGGTTATGTTTTGTGAGAATTAAATCTTATTGTAACCCCTATGCAAAGCATGCCCATGGGAAATGACAAGCACAGGTGGTTGTTATAGTTGCACATTGCAGTTTGTAACTGAGAGGATCATAGAGCATTTAATGGCCATTGTTTGTGAGGGTTTTGTTGCAACATCAAACATTTGCATGATGATAAAGATTATCTCACAAATTACTAATATTGATTTTTTTTTTAATTTAGCTTAATTTTAGTCTATATTTTCAGAAGGGCATCAAAGTTCTAGCATAGAAGTTTATGCCAATAAACTGTTTATCAGAATTTGTGTGAAATCTGGTTGCCTTGAGTTCAAACCTGTGATATCCCTTGGCTTCAATGGGACATTAACCTCACAGGCATCTGGCAAAAAAAAGATCATCAAGTTTAATTGGAAAGTTGATATATTTATGTGTATCAAATTATATTGTGTGTAAATGATCAACTGAATGCTAATAGAAATAGTCTTAAACTGGCAACTATGGATTTGTTAGTATGGGATTTAAAAAATCATGAGTGCAGCCTTTAAACCAAGAGGTAATTTGAACGTGTAGACATGAATAGTGACTTGAGCATGTTGTAATTGGGTCAGGAAGTAAGGATACTATTTTAAATGCTAGAGATGGACAGCACCTGTGTTGTTAGGTGTTTATATGCTGGCCTATCCCTTAGCCAAAAAGTCTACGCTTCCGAGTGTAAGATTTGGGTAAATTCTGGTTCAGCATGGTGTGTCTGTGAAAAGGGAAGGAGAGGACTTGCATTCAGGGTACAGTTTTGTTTCTCCCCCCCAGTTTACTGACACTCGACCTCACCTTTTGCTTGCATATTGTCGAATTAGCCTTTTCTATTTCAGAGATGTTCAGTAGTCAGTCTTGACTAATAATTATTAATAAAGAAAGCCCTGAAGCTGATCTAATGAAAAAGAGGTTCCTGTTAGCTTGTAGCTACTTTAGAAAGATTCCCAGTAGAGACAGGACAGTAATGAACCCTTTCTCAAAGCTTAGCAAGTGGCAGAATAATGGAATTTCATTTCCGTCCAGACCTTTAATTTGTGAACAAGCACGGCCAGTCTGTATGGTGACTTAATTCACTGTGCAAAAAATCTCAGGCACCTAATCATTTCATCCCAACTCATTGTAATGCAGATAGGATTATTGCATTAGAAATGTGATTTTAAATGGCCTGAGGCAGTAATTTGTCAGCATTTGGAAGGATTAACTCCATTAAAGTTTAGGCAACAACAACCATTCTTTTGTGTTGCATCACAGGTCACAATACCAAACGTTTAGCATAACTCATCTGTGAATCTTCTTACAATTGTATGTTTCCTGGCAAGTTGGGAAACCACAAGCTACTTCACTTGCCCTGGAATTACAGCTGTTTACAGAGGTCCAGCGGAGACAAACAGATATGCCTTCACCTCTGACGAATTAACGTAAACTCCTTTATTAGGAACAGCTGGAAGACTTGCTGCCGCAATCCACAGTGTCAACATGTGAAATGATATAAATATTTCTTTCAAGCTTGCAAATGTCTTTGAGGTAAGGGTAAAGATACTGTATATTAAAGACTGCTTTTTAGGAAGCTGTCAGGACTGTTAGCTCTGCAGCTTCCTCCATGGGAGCAGAAAGTCTCACTGAATGCCCTGGAAATGAGGAGCAGGCCTGTGATTGTATTTAGTAAATTGAGACTAGGGTGTTTTTCCTATTGGAAAAGTAAATACTTTTAGACCATAGATGGAGCTGTTGGGGTTGGTGGAGAGGAAGTATCGACATATTATCTGAAAGAAATCTCTAGGGAGGAGCAAAACTTGATAGTTTTTTTGTTTGTTTGTTTGTTTTTTGGTTTTTTTTTCAGACACTTGACTGTGCATCTGAAAACACTGTGTTCAGAAATACAAAGTCAATGCTTAGTCTGTAGCTGGCCTCTTCATGCCAGGCTGTTATTAAGTGACAGATTTCCTTTGGGGTGCTTTATACATGCTATGAACGCTGCACCAATCTCTAAAATCACCTTGTATCTTTAGATAGTCTTATTATTTTCCTACAAGTATATGTTGCAACATCTGTAGCAATCTTGTACAACAAACGTAAGATTTTGGCATATAATTTTGGAACTGGGGGAGGAAGAAAGTTCATCTATGCTGGATTACCCAGGCAGTGTTAGAAAGAATGTCACATGTTACCAGTACAGGCCATCAGCATGTAGTGGGATTCATGCCTGCATCAGCAGATTATTAGAACGTTGCCGTGCTGTGTGTGTAGGGTTGAAAGACACTGCGGTTTTGCCACGTCAGCAGCACATAGCCTTTGACATCATGTAATTGGGGTGCTTCCAAGCACTGAACTTGCAGCCCATCACCGCAATAAACTTGACTGTCATGCTCTACATAATGATGTAGTAGGGATTGCAGCATTTTGTGACATGTGGTCCGCATGTCAAAAGCATGAGAGATGTTCTAAGTAAAATTGGTAGCTTAGATCTTAGCAAAGTGTCGTGCTGTAGCTTGAGAGGCATGTACGCTAATAAATGTGAGGAATACAAGCATATGCCTCCCCCAGCTCTGCCGCCACTGCCTAAGTAATTCCTAGTCCATGTTATTTGTTGCTGAAGCTGCAATTCAAGAACTATCCCTGATTGCAGAAAAGCAGATTGCATGTTTTCTTTGAATTAAGCAAGTTGTAGTATGTAACAACAACCTGATAAACAAAGTAGTATCCATGAGTGGGAAGTTCTGGAGGTGTCTTCCATGGCCTTTCCCATTATTGGACTGGATTTTGGTTGCACTGTGACACTGATGGAAGTCACAACAATTAACTGAGGTATTGCTCTTCCGGAAAGCAGTGGTAACTGCAAGCAGTCTGCTGCAGTCACATGTTGAAGTGCTGCTTTTCTTCGGAAGCTTCAGCTTACGCGTTTGAAAGACATGGCAATGTTTCATAGAACAGTTTCTGTGAACACAAGTTGGTCATTGGAGCAAAGTTGTCTTAGATGATCATACCATGGCGGCATCCTTATTCATAGGTTTATGGAACTCAAATCCCCAGTGACTTACATTGCTTGGTTTTATTTTCACTTGCCTCCTGTGCAACCTTCGTACATTAAACCAGGGTTTCTAAAAAAATTAGTAACTATGAGCATAATGAAGCTGCTGAGAACTGTGTTTAATCTCTGTTCTAAGCCCTGAAACACATAATCAGACACCTTCCTGGTACAGTTGTAGCATCTCGTAGTATCTACAGCCAGAATACACATTTGCTTATGCTTCTTTTCCCTCCACTCCCCTCTTTAGATATTACACCATAGCTTAGTAATGTTTTGATGAGAGAGTTTTTGAGGATTCTCTGTCACAAGGTCCTTAATAAGGCACGAGAATGTTAACTGGACCATTCTGAGCTTGGGATGAAGGCTATTCAGAAGATCCTGCAAGACATGTCAAATATTTAAAACTCTTTTCCTTGTGTAACATGAACTATTGTTGATTACTTATAAAACCAGCAAAGAAGTGGGGAGGAGGAGAGAACAGGTCCAGATCTGAACCTTGTCGGTCTTCAGTCTGTCGACTTACATGAAATTGGCACTAGCGAGGGGATTCTGGCTTCAGCAAAATCAGCAGGATTTCCTTTAGGCCACAGCTCTACCTATCATATACCTCTACCCAGGGAATACTTGCATGTGTTTAAAGCAGTGGTCAGACATGCTGCTCGGCTGAGCAGGGCTAAGACATCCCAGCCCCTTGTGGGCTTCCCAATGTGCCTTTTCTTTCCTCTCTCCATATGAAGGTCATAAGTTAGCATCCCTGCAGGTCTCCTGTGTGAATACATGGTGGTTGCTCCCTGCCTTAGTTCTTATCGAGGGGATAGATAGTTCAAACAGTTTCGATAGTGCTGCTTTCTAAAGTCAGATCCTTTTGACTGAAAGGTCAGGGAATGACTAGGTGATGTGCTATTGCAACAGCAGATGTGAAGAGCCAGTGAGCTCTGATGAGAAGGTACCGATGAGAGCAGCACAATGCATCTAACCATAACCTCAGCTGTAGCTAGTACAGAATATACAGAACTTTTTAATTACTTTATGAAAGAGGAAGTAAAAGAAAATATGATACCAGCTATACAAAATAATCAGTTTTAAGAAACTGATGTCTTCAATTGTAGCTCAGGTTTGGTTGTATGGTATGAGAATTAAATTTATTTTATTTGAAATAAAACAGTATTATTATATAGTAAGGCTATTAAAAGCTGCTTACTATTCTAGCATTGGTGTACTTCTTAAAATATTTTCATGTTCAGCTATGTTTACTTTTAGTTGTCACTAAGCCCTGCTATTCTGTTCAATCTGTGCTATTAAATCATATAGTGAATGAAAACCAAAATGGTCAGGGAAGTTCTGTTCAAAAGACTTGAGTGAAGTGATGGAGTATTAAATTGGACTCGGTTTACACTTCATGATGGAAACAAAAGACTTCCTTCTCTTCTGAAGGAGCCGGATACTTCTAGATTCATGTAAGTAAGTTCTGTGTTGGTATAAGGTTTTTGTATTGTGTATTTAAACTTGTTGTGCCATCCTATTAAAGTAAGGTTGAGTCTGCTCACCTTGCCCTACAAGTAGGAGAACTTAACTCACAGGCTCTTTGTTAGTGGCTGGCCAATGATCTTACTCGACGGATTTGGTGATTTAGGAAGAGAGTGTCAAATGCCTTTTAAAAATCAGTTTATTCTAGTAAAAAAATACAGCAAGCTGATGTGAGTGTGGCTCTGGGAAACATTTTAAATTTCTTGCTGGTGTTGTGTGTCAGAGGAACTGTGTATGCTGAAGGTAGGATATCTGTATCCAGTGCAGTATGACTGACATAAAGTGTCCATCCAGCTCTAGTGTTTGTAGGAAAATCTTAACTTGGGAGTACGGTCTTTTGAAGTGTTTTGGCTCCCAAATTACCTTCAAGTGCAACTTGCTTTATTATGTATTTTGTTTTTACAAATGTGTTTCAACCTGCAGATTTTCTGTGTTCTATTAATAAGAAACCTCTAACTCGTACTTCACCATGCCCCCTAAATCATTAATACTTTGATGTGATCATTTATTTGCACCTGAGCATTGACAACAGCTTCTCTATTCCATGGGCTTGCATGAGAACAGAATTCTACTGACATGAATGTTTGGGGAAAAGCAAATGAAAGGAGGCTGACATGCACCACAGTAAATATTTTCTTTTTCTGAAGGAAAAGTGAAAGTTCATAGCTGTTTGGGAGTTTCTACTGTGTTCAGAACTGTCTGAGCAGACTGGCCTCAGCAGTGGAATTCATTGTCCCCAAGCTGTGCGTGTTTCATTCCCTCTTTCTCTCCCACCCTCATAATTAACTGTAGATAAATAAAGATTCAGGAATACAGCCCCTCAATTTCTGCCGGTCGCTGTGTGGGTTTGTTGGGAATTGCCATTTCCTTTTATCACAGGCATACTTGAAGATGTGAAAGAGATTCCTGCAGTTCTGAAGAAGGTGGTTGCTCTGGAGCACTTTGCTGCAAGTGGGACAGAACTTGGTCTTTGCATGTTTCTGTCCTGGCTCCTTTACGGGAGAGTTGCTTGGGCAAATTCCTGTCTTGCCAAAGCCAAACTCAGGCTTGTTTGTGCTGAAGTGGGCTTCAGCCTTCTAACCGATAGCCTGTATGATTTTATGCTACTATTTCAATAGGTCAGTTTTATTTTTCGGTGCCTCTTAACTAAATGAACCTCTGACCTACTAAGGGCGAAATGCTGAAAGAATTACCCGTTTGCTCCATCCACCTGATGGACTCCAGCAGAAAGCCTAGTGAGTGGGCAGTAAGGCAGTTTGGCTTTAAGCAAGTGCCAAACAGCAAGAATAGAAGTCGTTACTCTTCATTTCTCTGTTAGTTTCACTGCTTATTTAATAGTGCCGGGCAAAGAAAAACATTAATATCCTATTCAGCAGCCAAATGCACCAAACTGGGAGTTGTGCCTTGTGTGTTTTCCTCTTTTCTAACAGTATCATTAAAATTTAACAAGTCCTCTAAATCATGTTAGTATTCCCAGGGTTAATATTGCTGAAATTGCTGGCAGCGTTCCCACAGGAGGAGTTAACGGAGGCTGTGTGGCTGGCATTTGTTGCTCCGAGGGAGGTGTTGGGACTGGAGAAGCCCTGGCACCAGAAAGGCACAATGAAGTCTTTGGTGACAGGGGGCATTTGCAATACAGATACATATTCTTTCCTATTCACCTCTCCCTTTTCACTCCCTCCCCCCGTTTCCTCTCCCCACTAGTCCTAAAGCTGTCATTTCAGCTCATACCCATTAGATTTCTAATGGAAATCCTTGACAATAAGCCTGCGTACACGTGAACCTAGCAGGAAGGCATACAAGTGTGCTAGTCGGTGCGAGTGTCAGATTTAAAAGATTGTTAGACCATAGATGGCTTTTACTGGAGGTCGAGAAGGCTAACGAAGTGGGAGATGCAATTAAAATGGTATTTGTTAGAAAGGAATAGCTAGCTGTCTGGGCAGACTGAACATGGGGAAATGATGGGTAGCTGGAAGGCCATTAGTGATGGCTTTGTAAGCAGTTCTGCAGCATGGGTGGTAAGCCCAAATCCAGAGCTGCTCTTTCAGCACGCCTAATAAGACTTCCTTCTTTTTTCCCTTTTTTTTTTTTTTTTTTTTTCCCCCTGTGTGTCAAATCCATTTTTGAATAATGGATTTGACAACAATTCTGTGGATTTTGATTTAGACTTAAAGGTGGGAAAAAGAAGTTACGGTAGGTAGGGTGGGTAAGAGAAGAAATTGGCTTAAGGGACCATAGGGGTATGCTCTCCCACCATCATGAACACAAGGCTCTGGAAGATACTGCAGAGCTGTTTTTTTTGTGAAGTCCTTGGTTCAGTGTTCCTGCCAAGAGGCTGTTTGGTGAGGAATGTGGGATGGGGCAGGCAGCTCGTTGAAACGCCTTCTCATTTTAAATGAACAGTTGGGATCTGGTCCTTGTAAGTTCTTGTTGAGAGCTCTGATATTAAAAATAAATAAATAAATGTCTTCAGAATTGCTTTTCCCGCTGCAATAACCTCTGTTAGAGGTATTTGATCACATCTCTCCTTTATCCTTTCCTTGATCGGTGAACTGTTGGGCGTTTGGCTTCAACATCATTGTTAACAGTTTTTAAAGCTGTGAGGGGTGGGGGCAGGCACGTAACAGCAGATTGAGCAATCCATTTTGGTGCCCTAAAAGACATAAGCAGCTGTGAGAAAGGGAAAGGCCCACTGCAAGGAGGAGGACAGGGCTTTAACAGGAAGAAGACAGGCTATGGAGGCAGAAATGAAGTAGGAGTGAAGTGTGCCTTGCTTAGTCCAGGCAAAAAAAACCCCAGTGCTTCCATGGGAAAGGTGGAACACTGGGGAAACAGGGAGAAATGGGTAATAAACCAGAGTCTTTTAAAAGGCTGAGCTCACTGCTGATGTCATTAAAGTTTTACAGTAATAATTTACGTGAAGGTTTTTGGGGTTTTATTGTGGGGTTTTTTTTTCAGCTGTTGTTTTAAAAAAGCCATCCCTATGACTTTTAATCTCTCAGTCTCTCTCTTTCTCAAAGCAGAAATCAGCAAACAGCCAGAGGAGTAGAAGGCAGCTAAACCAAAGTTGCCTTTGGTTTAATGCACTTCAGTATTTTTCATTTTGAAATTAGATTTTCCAAAGGCTAAGGTACGGGTGCATCCTGTGGTCTAAGGATGTAATGAGATTTTCTTTCTTACATCTAATTCATTTGTTTCTCTTTTGTTTACCAGTCACAAAGACATATATGTTCTGTACTGCCAATTTCAGACTGGGTATAAAATAGGGACTCAACCCATAGCACTAACAGTTTCACCCAATATAGCAAATAAACGACGTAGTGCATCAGCAGTAGTTATAAATTCAGCCTGGCCTCTCCTTTTCTTCTGCCTGTCTCTGAATGAAAAAGGTGTTCGATTTCCAGAATTCTTACACTGTTGAGTTTACTAATTCTGTAGTATTATTAACTGGACAATCTGAGGGTGCACTATTAAGTAGTAGTACTTGTTCCAAATACTTTAAAAGCAGAACAGAAAAGATTTAAGGTGTGAGAGGAGAGCTAAAGGGGGGGTGAGGGGGGGAGTATACATGAAGGCTGAATACACTGGCACTGATACCTCTAAATCAAGCACTTTACAGACCAAAGTGCTTTACTTTGACAATCTTCTTTGTCAGTCCTAGTTAGTTCTTTCTAACTGCCCTGCCACTGTCTTGCCTGTTTAATAGTCCACTTAAGTATATCAAGAGGTGAAACATCCAAGATGCCTGTATCCTCCAGGAGTCAGCTCTGCTGATGTGAATACTTGTGTTAGCTGTTTACAACCAATGAGCTAAACAGGGGTATAAAGAGGAGGGGGATAAGGGGAAGAAGAACTGTTGTGACTTCTCTTAATTTGCTGTTTCTTTTATCAGCAAAGGAAACAAATTCTGTCCCTTTCCTACTCCAAACGCTTGCACTTTGGATAATAGGAACCATTTCAATAAGCACACGCTGCTAAGGCCCAGATAAGGGCTATTTCTGTGCCTGAAATATCAAGGACCAGAGTGTGCTATGTGGGAAGCTGGTGTGGAATCATGCTGCCGAGGAAGCAGTGTATAGTAATGCGCATGGGTGACACTGACAAATGGCTCCTCTAAGCAAGCATCTGCAGCAAATTGTCCGACTGAGACTTCCCAGCATAGCCTAGACCTCTGCATGAATGAAATCTCTGTTGTGCCATTATTTACCCACCTCCATATGAAATGAGAGGATAGGATTCATTGCTTCATTGCAGCTTCCATATGAGTTTGCTCTCTCTATGTACATACATATGTGTGTGTGTGTGTACCTTTATTTTTTCTGCACTGCTTTCTGCAGCAATGGCTGCAGAGCTCCCAGTGTCCTCTCCCTGATGAGCCATTCAGCTTTTTGGAATGAGACAAAATGGCTTTCAGGGTAAAGGACCGGTCTTTTACTTCTGGAAACCAATAATGTGGTGTGTTCTATGCCTTCTGTTCTTTGGCCAGACACATGTGTAATTAAGGTAAGTAATAAGCATGGTTTCTCTTTTTGTTGTTTTGTTTTGTTGTGGTTGTTTTAGTAGAGGTTGTGGTAGCTGGGAAAGAAAAGGGAAAGGTCTTGGATTCTTTCTTTTCCTTTTTGAAGAATCAGGATTACCATCTTCAAAAGGCAGTGAAACAATCTGCAAATCTGTTTTTCACTGAAGTCTCTCATCTTTTCCATGTTACCACTGGACAACACTGACACCTGAAAGAATTGAACTTGCTCTTTGCCTTTCTTCAATATGTTGGGTTTTTGTTTTTTTGTTGTTTTTTTTTTGACTTTTGATGTGATTTTCTAGAATAACTTATTGAAACTGAAACTCTGGTAATTTAGGCTTCGATGGAGAGGTCTCTTGAGATCAGGGTAGAATTTCTGGCCAGTCTAGAAAAAAAACCCTATATTTGGTGGTTAGTGTATGCTCCCAGTACATAAAGATCCAGGTAAGTTCCCTGCTCTTCTTAACTCCAGCTAATGTGTCGAACCTTAAGGCTCTGAGAAATGTAACTTCTGTGGGTTTAGCTGCAAGGATATAAAATGGTAACCTCTGGGACAGCAGCAGAAGGGTAACACTATGTCAGGACAGAAGGACTTCCAGTGCACAGATAACTTAGTTACCAGATTATACTAACAAGCACCTTAGCTGAGGTTTGCCTTCACCAGTAATGTAAATACATCCAACAGTGAGTGTGGGTGCAGCTGAGGTGAGAATCTGCCCTGTCCCATCACCTGCTGTGCTGCTGCAGCTCTCTTCAGTTGTTGCTGCAGTATTGGAGCCCTCAGCATCTTGCTACCTTGGTCTTTGCCCCCAGGCTATTTCTGTCTGCCTGGCCGTTTTTCTATCAAAAGCTTTAATATTTGCTTGTGATGTGGAATGGGGCTTTCCCCACAGAAGTTTCCATAGGAAAAGGTCTTTTTAAACTACTCGGTGGAAGAGGAAGGGTGCTCTTGGGGTCAAGTGGTTTGTAACACTTAGATGCTTATGGAAGTTGCAGGACTTCACAGAGTTGCAAATACTCACGTAAATGTGGCCATTACTGGAGTACAGAAGTAGATCTCTCAGTACAGTGTCTGCTTCGTTTGTTTTCTTCTGGTTTTACAGCTGAGGAAAGGAGATACAGAGCAACTTGGTGAACTAATAGGTTGCATAAAACGTGGTCCAGGTTTCTTGTGTGCTTGCGCTCCTGACTGATGGGCTTTTCCCTTTCTTGCTAATGTTGCCCATCACATTCTGCAGCAGCTCTTGCGTGCTGGCTCAGCATTAGCTCTTTTGGGAGGGAGAAGGGAGTTGTGGTTTGCATTTCAAAGCTATCAGCCTTAAAGGGATTGGAATATGGCAGTTGAATATATGGTAGCTAATTACCCAGTTATAACAAAAAGTCTTTGAGAAAGACCTTGACTTGTGATTCTCTGATTGGTACCAGAATCTGGCTATTAGTTTAACAAAAACAAAAAACAACAAAAAAAAAGAAATTGCTATTGGGGTTGGGTGCTTCTTTGTGATATTTTTTTCCCCCAAGAGTATGTTTATTAATTGTCTCTCTTTTTTCCTCCTACCTTGGACAGTTCATATTTATGAATAATTTAATTGTCCTTGGCTGTCTGCTGTTGTGAATGGCATGCTGTAAGGCATTCTGTATTCATGTGGTGTTTGTTAATGTTTGTTTTGTATTCTCTCTGCCTTTCCAGAGATCAAACAGATGATGCAAGGCTTGACAACATATAAATGCTACTAAACTGTATCTGAAAGAACAGAAAGGAGGCCTTTGTAATTTCATTAGTTAGAACATTAATTGGAATAGATTGTTCAGTGTTTTTATTGCTAGTGGAAAAGTAAGTATTTATGTGAAAGCATTTTTCTACTTCTCAAAAAGTTTGTGTTGAGAATATGTCTAGAATTTATAAGTAACAATTTGTACTGGCTTACATGATATTTCAGATGTGTTCACTCTCTTTCCCTTCCCTAGACAGTCTTCATTACTGTCGTTATTCACAAGGTTTAAACTGCAGAAATGGCAGTTTTCAGATTTTAATTCTCTTCCTTTTTCATTGAGGATTGTATTGCTTTAACTGCTTTTGCCATGACACTTGTCAAGCAAAGAAAAGCAACTGTAACTTTTTCTATTTATATCCTTTCTAATCCAAATAATGACAAGCATCATTATTAGTATTCTAAACATTTATTTAGATCCTGTCTGTAATCCTCATGAGCCTTAGATGGAGACCCTGAAAACAGTAGGCAGAAAGCACCCCCCAAGTTACTCTGTTGTCGGCAGCTTTGCCAGGTAAATGGGAAATCAGGCTAATGCTCTACTGCAATTCTGTAAATTGATCTTGGGATGAATATCCTTTCTGAGAAAGCTTCCTCTTTCAGAAAAAACATGCTAAGAACAAGAAATAATAACATTTGCCATCACGGGTAAATTGCTTAATGCCTGCTTTCTTGCTGGCTGTTACCTTAATAGCAACTTTCTAAGGTAAGTTTGAATTTTTTCATCATCTACAATTAAAGAGTGTTTGAGTGCATGCTGCTGCTCTAACAGCCTCCAGTTCTTCAAAGCTCTTTATCTTCTTGTGGCACCTACCAGAGTCCACTACATGTTGCTAGGCTTCATAAAAGCACTGCATAGCCCTGTAGGCAGCAGAGGGCTGTTTTGAAGTGCTGCTGATGCTGGGTGTACCTAATGCAGAGGAGTAACTTTCTGTAAGGCTGACCCCACTGTTGCTGGATGGCTGGATTGCAGGTTCGTGCTTGCTTCGCTTGGCCGATGCCTTGGGAGTCCAGCCCCGTAGCTTCTGCTCCTGGATGTCAGCCAAGCGGCTGTGGGTTCGGAGACTGGCATCAGCACTGCGATGCCTCTCGAGGCAGGCATGTTTGGAGACACCGTTCTCACTGTGGGCAGCGCTCGATGTGCTGCCTCTTTGTCTGTGGAATGGCTTGTTAGGCTGCCTTTAATTTCAACCATCTGTGGCAACCTGCATGCTCTGTTATAATACTGGTTTTATGTCAGACCTCCAGCGGCATGCTGTGAGTGAGCTGGAGACCAGCATGGGAATTAAGGTAGAAAAATCTGCTGGAAACATGTTGCAGTGTATGCACAATTAACTGGAAAATAATTATGTTCATTGTAAACTGTACGTCCTGCACCCGACTCCATCTTTGCTTTTATTCTGGCAACTGTAGTGACTCCAGTGAAATTACAGGGTGTAAAACAAAGGTGAAATGTATCTGTAGATGTTCCAGCATTTGTTAGAGGCCTCCTCTGTCTTGGCTGAAGTGGTGTTGGACTTTGTGCTTCCCTTCATCATTGTCTGCTGAAGGATCCTGTCAGGCAGTCTGGGGCGTGTTAGGGCGCCCAAAACATGGAGCTGCTAATTGGCCACAGCCCTGTGCTTTCTTTACATACTGCTGGTTCTCTCCCTGCAAGCAGCAAACACACTGTACACCTCTTCCCTTTAAAAAACCCTTCTATTCTATTTTAATCCCTCTACCCCATTTTCTCTTCTCTTTTTGATTATTTTCTTTTCCCTAACTAATGACTCACCTGGATAGGATTGCCGCTGGCTCCATGATTTATAGCAATTAACTCTAACCCTAAGGAAACTGCTTGCTGTGTTGCCTGGCAGCCAGTGTCTACAGGAGCTGGTGAAACAGAATGGATCAGACTTTTCCTTCATTTTATTCTCATTATTGATTAGCAAGGAAAGCAACTTACTGTAAAGGATCCTGTTCAGGTTGGCTAACTTATTCCAAAATCTGTTGGTTTGATTTTTCAGAGTTGCTGTGAACTCCTTACGAGTTCTAGCAAACTGCAAAGGCTTTGGTGGTTCTGTCAACAGGGCTTCTTAAGCCTGGCTTAAGGGAATTGAGAACTACAGCTGGAATCGCTGTCATAACAGCTGTTTTCTTCTGCATGTTAGACTTGATTTTGTAGTGGTGTTTAGTCAAGCCTTAGTGTTGTCTTTCGTTTAGTGGTAAAGAATCATGAAAACACAGTTTTAAGTGAAGTTAGGGCCTTGGGAATATGTTATTGTCTCTAGCAAGCTCGCTCACACACTAATAACTAAAAGCAGATGCGTAAGCAAGAGTGCTGAACACTGAACCAAATGAGAGCAAGCGGTGCACACATAGGTATCTCAAAGCAGACCCCACTCTGGGCACCAGGTGTTATCAAAGAGCACCTCTCAGCTAACATCAGAGGTGATAATGTGAACAAGTCGTCTGAACCGGGGCAACATGGCACAATTAAATCTTTATAGGGCTAACCACAGCTCGCTGAATTGGCTGCTTGAGAGGAAAGGTAGGTCTGCCTACAAACAAACACAGGGCTCATAAAGCTACAATTTGGGTTTTTTTACCCCCATCGCCCCTTTTAATTGTTCTTTCACCAAATGTCAGCACAGATGGAAAATTCAAGCCAAGCTCACTGATGCAGTTCTGTGGAATTGGAAAGGTGCGTAGTACGCTAGTGCAGCTCCCCGGGGCGGCAGTGCTGCCAGGCTCCATGGTAAACGTTTCTGGTTGGAAGGGACTCCTGGATGTTTGCTAGTCCAGCCTCCTCTTCAAAGCAGGGTGGACTTCTGTGTTAGTCAGCTTGTCCTGGGGCTTGTGCAGTGAAATTGTGAGCATCTCCCAGGCCGGAGATTGTACAGCCTCTCTGGGCCCCTGTTGCCTTGCTTCTGCAGTCCTGTCCTCTGAAGTGCACATTCTTGCCCTGTCTCTTGTGCCAGAACTTTTCTGACTTTATGGTGAGCTTGTTAAGGAGCTAATCTGGCAAAACCAACCCCTTCCCCAACCCCTTTCTACTAGCAACAAGGGGAGTCAATGCATGAAATGTGACTCAGTAAATCAGACCTTGTTTCACCTATGCTCTCCTTCAGTCTGGAGGTATTTGTGTTTTCTAGAGCCAAATATCTACACCCAGCTGAGTGATTAAGATGTGAACTGTTCATCTGACATCAGAATATTTGTAAACACTATGATTACATATAGCTACAGGCAAATGATTTTCCCCCCACAGTTTATGACTGCATGATGAAAAAATGTTCGTGTAACTAGAGGGGGGAAAAAACAGCCTTTTCTTACACTGCAGTCTTAGTTACTACACTTCTGCTGGCATTCCTTATTTTTTTTTTTTTGTAGGTGATAGAAAAATGGGCAGAGGTGCCAATTTAATTAAGAGAATGCCTACCCTTAGTATTGGTCTGAAGGCAGTGAATTTAGTATGACGATGCAAGTAGACAGACACGTACAGTATTGACAGCAGTAACCGTCTAACTACAGTGTTTTAAGCTTTACTTATGTGTGGCCATGAACAACCACTTGCAGTGACAAATAGTGGATTAAATATCATCTAATCGAAGAAGGTCTATAAGAGGGGGAAGGTGCTTGAAAACCACAAATGCATCTTACAGACACATCTGTGCTCTCCCTGTGCAGACTGCAAAGATGTGATTTAACCCTGCTGAGACCGAGATGTTTGTGTTGGGCTGTCTTGGTGTCTGTCTCCTTAACAATCAGCCCAACGCAGAAGGTTTCTTTTCTGCAGCTGTACCTTGAGCTGCTTTTCCTAAGTGGAAAAACGGTCTGCCACAGGGTGCTCTGCCTTTGGGAGGGAGTGTGACAACAAGTGCATGGGGCCTTTCTTGGTCCTGTATTTCTGGTCAGCCCAGGTGGTGAGACATTAAGTTCTTCTGAGGCACGTGCCTTAGGAGTTCAGTGTTCTCCTTCACCCTGCCATACTGTGGCTACGAGCAAAGAGGAGTATCTACTTAATGAATCAAAGACTGCATCTGCATTGCAACAGAACAAATTTATATTTGACTGAGTGCTTGCAATTATAACAGAAATTCAGCATCACCTCTTAATCTGCAGCCGCTGAAAGTTTCTGCTAACATACTTTTGGTGTTCAGCAAGGCTGTAATCTGTGAGGTCTGGATTGCTAACTAGAGAGTATCAATATCTCAGCAATTTATGTTCAAAATATGGATGGACATGTAGTGTGAAAGATGAACACTTTTTGCTAAAGCACTCATCTGCATTTTAATTGTAAGTGGGTTACTGAAAAAAAACAACTTATTAGCCACAAAATAGCACATCCTGGTAATACCAGTTTCTCTCTGGGTTGTGAGTTTATTGTGGAATACCACTGCACTTTTCAAAATTATATCCTGGGCATTCTGCTGTGCTTCAAAACTTAATTTTCTTATAGCTTTCCAGTAGCCACAGACCTTAAAGCTGATTTTGTGGTCCTGTAGGCTGAGATTTCTCTATGGAAGCTCATGGTGTTCCAGTGATGCAGGGGGTAGATGGGAAAAGAATTTGGATTTCTGCCTTTCTGGGGCTGTTGTGCTGTTAATTCACTTTCTCTTCATTCAGCTACGGTGGAAAAAAAAAAGAATTGCAAGTCCCATGGTTGTGACTGCTGATCATGCTTTAGGGTTTAATACAAATACAGGGCTGCTTCTACCTGTTAGAGGTATTTCAACAAGTTCAAGGAATCCTAGGAGTAAACACCGCTCCATTTCTCTTGCATCATCCACTGCCCTTTTGTTAACACTTCTACCCCGTTACCCAGTAAGTCTGTCTCAGGCCTTTCTGGAATTGTAAGTATTTTGACAAGCTTACAAAAAACCTCCCCAAGTTCCTTTGCAGAAGCTTCTTGGTAAAAATATACCCATACCTCTAACTGTAAAATTTTAGAGATAGTGGGTCTGGGCTCAGACCTGGGTGCCAGACATCAAGCAAGTATGGTTTTGCATTCACATGATTCTGTGCTTGCTCTACCCCATCCATTCCAAGGAGGAAATCCAAAAACTCACCTATTGTGACTGTCTCTTGGCCCAAAATAGTAACTGTGTACTGGCAAGGCAGAAATGAGCCCCAGCAATGGCTTTCCCTGTCTGGGTGGAGATGGATGTGCCTGCAGTGGTGGGAGCACTGGTGTGGTAGAGGAGTATGGGTGCTAGATACCCATTTTCTACCTGGGCAAATCCTCTAGATGCTGGTGACCTGGGTTTACTGGCAGAACTGACTAGTGTCATCCTGGTTCCACAGGTGGCCATGTCCTGTGCTGTGGGAGTTTGCCAAGCAGGAGTGATGGGAAGAGAAAAAGCCAGGGAAGAGGGGTGGGGGGAAAAACCTCCAATTTTTTTTTTTTCATTGCAGTCAGTTTCTAATGTCCTCTGAGTTGCCCACTTGTACCAATGAGAATCATTCTTAATAGGAACCTTCACATGTTCAGACAGTTTAATTACTCAAAATGCATTAAGATTTTTTTTTTTCAATATCTGGATTTAGTTCTAGTAATAAATACATTAGTTCAATTTTGAAAATGGACTCAAATAACTCACAAGTATATATGAATTATCCTCCAGTCTTTTGTCTGCCCTGGGGGATGTATGACTAGAGATCAAAGGTGTGGAGGAGTGAAATGACTTGTCACAGGGAGCCTGATGGTTCGATTCCCAGGACCTGTGCTTTAATGACAAAAAGCATTGTGGCACAGTGAATAGCTGCTAACCTATGTGGAAGCTGGAATTCTTTTTCTTGCAGCAGCATAGACAAATCCTGTGGCCTTGAACAAACTGTGCTACCTACAAGTTATTTTTACTTCTGTTTTTTTGCCCTGACTCCTTTCTCTCTCTACTAAGACTGTAAATTCTCATGGGGGAAAAAGCTATCTGTCTTTGTGCAGTGCATGGCATAGGGGATCTTGGTTGTGGGTTTTTTTTTTCTTCAGTTTTTTTTTTTTGGCTATTGCCTCGAAGTGCTACCAAAATACGAAACACAAACCCATAAATGTAGAAACAGTGCAATCTTTTCAGGTTTCACTTTCTTTAATGTGTTTTTGCCTTGTGGCTCTGTAGATGTCCATAGCACTCTAGATTGCCATAAAGCTTTATATTCTACATACCTGCATACAAAATGACTTTCTCCAGTCTAAGTGCTGCTGTTTTACAAATTAAATGCTCAAACAGCAGTCTCTTCTACCCTGTCTTGGTTACCTTTCTCTTACTTTGGATTACAGAAGAACCAGGTAGAATCTGTTTAAATAGTCCTGCTCTGTGTGCTGTGTGGTGTTTTTTCTTTTTTCTTTTTTTTTTTTCCTGTAATACACTGCATATAAATACACTGGCAAATTTAAATTAACCTTGACTGTAATTTACTATTGGACCAGGACTGACTCCATCCTACTGTATCCTTTAAAAGAAAGAAGTGGGTATTAATGTCACAAACACATCTCTGAAGGCTCTGTAGTTCCAGGCAGCCTGGTTGCCTGTGTGATGCTTGCTGACACTCAGAACTTTGTCTTCTAATTGTAGCAGAGGAAAATACAACCCCTGTCAGAGTCAGTGGTGGGTCAATAGAGAACAAAGGCAGTAATCAATCCATGGCCTAATTAAAGGCAGTGGTGCCAGGAAATGATAGGGAATTCAACAGCCTGACACTCAAACTTCCCTAATTGGAGTAACCTTCTTTGTAACTGCCCTGTGCCCCACACCATACTGCCCCAGCCATGAGAGCAGTATCTCACTCTGTGTTTAGTGTTTTGCTTTGCTCTCGAGTTCAAGGCAGAGATGGATAGAAAGATCCATTAGCAGTGATAGCTGTAGCTTTATACTCTCACTGCACTGGTTGGTTTTGTTTGGGTGGTGGTTTTTCTTTTTTTTTTTTTTCTTTCTTTTTGTAAAAGCTCAGTTACTGAACGATGGTTATAAGCAAGTTGTTACGCTATTGTAGTTGATACTGATGAAAAGAGATGGTATGGCTAAGAGAGGAACACACTGAGGCTGCTGCTCTTCTCTTGTGCTCCTCGAATGAGAGCAAATAATGGAAATCATACTTCTGGATGGAGAGGATGACTTTGGTTCATTAATGATTTCATTTGAAGTGTGGTGGTTTCTACTTCTTCTTCAGAGGGGTGGCCTTTTAATCTCACAAACTTCAGGCCAGAAGAGAAGATTAAATAGCAAGTTATTTGTGACCAAGAAACAAAATTGCTTTCTACATCCTGTAACTGTATGATAAAGTGTAGCAGTTGCCACAGGAATCTGAGGAGAAATTCTACAAACCAGTTAAGAGTTCTCTAAGTGCAAGTACAGTAAATATCTGTTAGCTTGAGCTGTTCAGTATGTTCTAGTTAAATAACATTTAACTAAAGTTCTGTCATTACTGCCAGAAAGGATCCTGCAGAACATCTTAAGTGCAGAAAAGAAATCCTAACGGAGTCTTCACTTAGCTTTGCAGAGAAATGTGTTTTCAGCATCAGACTAATTTGTTGTATTTCTGTTGAAATTTTGCCTTCCAGACTTGGTATTTTCCCATCTATTGGAGGTGTCTGTACAATCGTGAGAAATAGTTAATTGCTTCTGCATTTCATGTTGAGGGAAAAAAAAACTGCTTGGGAATGGGCATGAAGATCTACAGCCAGGGGCAGGGAGAAGAGAAGGGTGTGGGTGGTAAATCACAGCATGATAAAGAGTTGATATATAGTTGATAGCATCGTGCAGGGTTGGAATCTGAATTTTAGCAACAATCATTTTTGTCATTCCCTCCTCAGCTATATCGTAAGAAGTCACTAGCTCGCCAGCCGTAAGCAACTTCATGGACTTCAAGGGAATGTTCCTGGTGTAACATACTCCAGCATATTTGTGGAGGGCTGGGCTGAGGCTAGGCTGTGGCATTCACGTATGCCCGGTAGCGGGGTGGCGAGGCAGAGCCTCCCTGTGCCAGCTGCCCGCCAGCATCAGCAAAACATGTGCCCATCAGTGTGCTTAGTAATCTGAATGCCACGTATAGTAGAGACAGAGATGTTTCCCTGTAAACACAGTGAGTTGAGATATTTTTGTTTTCTTTTCAGAGAAATTGCAGGAATATAACCACATCTATCTAGTTACTCATTGCCATAGTTAAGTGAGCTACCCCTATGACTCTTACTCTCAGGTATTTTTTAATTGACAGTTGGATGTCACTGAGTAAAGGGATTCTTCACTGTGAAGTGGAAAGACTATTATAAAACCAGTATTTAAAATACAGAGACATGCAAGCTACACCATTTGTGTTAATAGCACTCTTTTAAACCCAGAGCCATATAAATGTTTCAAGACGAATTTAATTGTGTACACAGATGAAACAGATCTGAAGGAACTAGATAAGTCTCTGGACACAATTGAAGCCAGGTCTCTAGTCTTTCTGTCACGTCCAGCACACCTGACTGCAGAGTGAGCTCTGCAGATGAAAGGGTATTGAAGGAAGCACAGAATAACTTTTTTTTTTAATTATTTTTTATTTTTTTTCTGGTAACAACTGTTGCTGATGATTCTTCTAAACACTTTTATGCAAATCTTAAAGCAACAGAGCAATTCTTACCTATACCAAGAAATTTGAGCAGAGTTGTTCTCTACTACCTAATCACAATGATGAAAGTTAATCCAAGTTTGAACATTTGGAGAGTAACTAATGAACACAACTAATGAGTGGGCTTTCTGTATATATTAGAAACAGTGTTTCTTTGTATGTTACTTTTAAAAACCCGGAAATGTCTCAGTTGCCTGCTGCAAGAGGTGTGGAAAACTCTCCACAGGCTTGCCTGTCTCGTAAGCTGCCCAGCCTCCTGCAAATTACGTACCTTGTGGAGAAGCATTATTAATTCCAGTGGACTGGCCTGTGGCACAGTCCAAATCTGTTTGTAATCTTTCAGCACTCCGATATTGCCTACACCCCTAACAAGAAGGATCAGAGGCATGTGGAGGGAGAGAGATGGACCCACGTTTCTGTGTGATAAGTACTCTGAAAAAAGAACAGCAACTGCTTCCTGTTGAACCTCTAGTGTTTAACCCATTGTAGTGGTATAGGATTTTTCTTAATATTTTTCACAAGTAAAAAAAAAATTGAATAAACAGATCTACCCAACCAGCCAGTTCTTATGAGATGGGATGTGTTTTTTTGGATCTACAGGGTATTCTGATGCACTGAGTTCTTGGTCAGATGTTTTTGTGTTCTCTAACAGGTTCCATTTACTTAATATTAATAACATATTTGTGCTGCTGGCAAGGTATTTAGCTACAGATCTATTTGAGTAGCAAGTTTCTTTGAGCAGAAGGACCAGCTAAATTCAGGGCTCTTTCTAGCTGGCAGGTCAGTAATATAGCTCTGCTTCTATCTGGCAAGATAAGTTTTCCCAGCCTCATTCTGTTTTTCTTTAGAGCAGCACATAGCAGATAGATTTGATTCACTAGTTTGCTTGGTGTACCATATAGATACATGTCAGTTTAAATTCTCTTAAACTTGGTGCAGAGAATAATGGTGACAGGAGGAAAACAGGATGAGCCGTTTTTTGGATAGTCTTCAGAGGGTATGTCAACTGCAAATGGAGATTTTTCTCTGGCTTTTGAGTGGGTAGAGTGCTACTTTAATTACAGCTGAGTTTCTTTGATGCAGTGGTTGAAAGGCATCCATATTATAATTAGTGCTTGTTATTACTTATAATCTTTACATGTGAAATACATCAGAAAGCCTTCTGACGGAGCGGTGATTTGTCATCAGCAATCTGCATCTGAGAGTCACGCACAATATTTGTTTGATAGCTGCTATTGATTTGTGGCACTAGGAAGACCTGCTGTTGCAAAGAGACAGTATCGCTTTCTGCTGTTGCAAGAGTCACTAGTTGCACTCCGAACTGCACTTTGACTGTTTACATGAAAGGTTTGGGATGGGTTCTAACTGGGTTTTTCATGGGCTAGTGGCTGTTTACCCCCTTTCTGGCCCTGAGTGAAAGTGGGCAAGTGAGAAGGTTTCAGTGGCAGAATGTGTCTGGTGAAATGCAGCACGGCCGGAGGCCTTTGCATGCCAAGACTTAACCTCATGCTGGACTTAACACATAGGAATGACGTTCACACAGGGCTATTAACTCATGCCTGCTGCCTTCTGAAATCTTCTTTTGACCTGGCATAGCTGACAAAAATGGTATCTTCCTTTTTCATGTGCATTTAGACTCCCTCCACATGCCTCCTAACCTGTAGCCGTAGTTGAGCTTTCAAGCTCATCTGATTCCAGTAATACCTTTCTCCTTTCGTTTGTGTTTGTCATTAAAAATCAGTATTTGCTGACATCTACCCAGCGTTCAAAGCTGAAGTTCACTGGTGTAAGCTATGAACACTTGTTGTCTATCAGACAAAGTAGGGCATTAATTAAAGGGAAATGACAGACTCCTTAACAATGTTGTTATATTTTCAAGGCCAAGCTTAATGTTACCTAGCATGGTACATGAGATTATGTCATATTCATAATAGGGCAGGTTAGGAGTAGAAAAAATACAGCTTATTGAAATTGTTTACAAAAGTTTATATATAATGTCATGTTCTTTCTTGCTTTGATAGTACTGGTTGAGTTGTCTCCTGCTTTGTTTTACCTTTTCACGCCTCTCAGACTGACTTCGTGTTGGCCGTTCTATTTCATTATTTGCATCTCATGCTAAATGCTAAGTCTCTGTGGAAAGCAGGGTTCTGTTGTGGTGTGCACTGCGTACGCAAAAGAAAGGACAGCTCTCTGCTCTTAAACGGTAGCAACAACATCTAAACTAAGCAGAAAGTCTGAAGGTGTCACTCTGTTCTCCTGCTTGTGACATGGGAATATTGATTAATCATGTTACATCAATAGTCATCCAGCTAGACAGCTTTCTGTTCTGAAAGATTAGGTTTAAATTTCTAAGACTTCTAAATGCTATGTAGCCCAGACAAAGGGTTACCAAACCCAAGAAATGGTGTCTCCCTGGGTTTCTAGAACATGTGAGAAGACCTGTAGGAAGATCTTTAGGACTGAGGCCGTGGGAGGGAGATGCAAGCTTCACAGACTTGCCATGTAACTCCCTGCAAGCTCCAGTGCCTGAGTTTCACTGTCTGAAGTACTACAAGTGAAGAACTCATTATACAAGGGTCACAGGAAACTTTAGCAGTTTTATATTTTCTGCAGAAATCTTCAGGTGAAAGATGTTGTAAAACTTCAGTGTGCTGTGGTTGAACAGTATTATCACTCTAACTTATCACCACAGCTGTAATAGCATAAATGGATTTGATGCTTAAGTCACTATGAATAACTTGATATGGTAATAAAAAAACCATAAATTCCAAGTTGCAAACTGTAAACACAGCGCTTATTCTGCTTTTATTGTAGAAGCAAATGAGAGAGCAAATGCAGTTATATTGATAAAAACTTCCCCCGAGTCCCTGAACTTTCAACAGGTAAGGTATTGGAGGCAAAGAAAATGTTTCCTCAAACATCTCCACTCCTTTACCTCTTCCTCTAGGCAGCCGTTTTTATGACCATAGGGAAATTTTACCCTGCAAGGGTTATTCACCACCTGGATCATTATAACACTATAACTTTAGGATGTTTCTGCCCAAAGGCAAAAGGAGGTAACTTTGGTAAATGGCCTATAATTCTAGGTCTTGTGTCTTTTACCCTGCCTTGTGCTTGGTGCTGCTGTCCTCTGCGGACACGGGTGGGGAGAAGCTGTTGGACTGAGAACATTCCATTGCTTGTTATTTCCCACAGGTCGTTACCTTGCTTTCAGATTAGCTAAAAGTGGCAACACCATCAAACCCTTGTGTGTATATTGTGACAGCCTTTTTCTGGGGATGGCTCTTCAGTAAATAGCGTATGCGGCTATAGCTCTGATCCTGCAAGCGGTTGAACTGGCAGGCTGATTCTGTGCCAACGTATCTGCAAAAGTCAGTAACGGTTTCTGGGTGTAGGTAAGTGGTTCTCATGCTGGAAGTGCAACTGCCAGCTTGATATGCCAGCAAACACTTTACCTGGGCTTCCCCCTTCCTTGCTGCGGTGCCTGGAGCTTACCCAACGAGTGCGGCGTGCTTCTTTTGTAGTGGTTCCACTGTTCTTGCTGGCACTGGGCTAGCGTTAGTGTATGGGCTTCCCCATGAAGCACTGGGGGCTGGTCTGTATCCACACAACGTATGCCAACTTGGTACCCTGTGTTTGGAGGCAGCATAGTGCTGTGGCATCTGTTTTGTCACTTGGTGTGTCAGTAAGGTACACGGTGGCTGTGATATTCATATGGCACTAACGCACAGGTCCTCTCTGCTGCTTCTTGCTTTTGTGGGAGCCAGTGCATGGCATTTCATCTCAGTCCTGTAGTCTGTGGTCATAGGAGCATGACTCTCTTCGGTCTTTGAGAATCTGTGGTAGGATGATTGTGTGAGGAAACCATTTGTGAATTGGAACAGTTTGTCTAGACTCAGGCGCAGTTTGGTTCTTAGGTCTCTGTGGTCACTTGAGCTAGAGCAAAATGAGTGCAAAAGGGTGGAAATCATTATTATGTGTTTTCTTTGATGCAGCCTGGTCCTAGTAAAAATGTGTAATGTGCAAGGCGGCAGGGAGCACAGGATGCTCTCAACTTGAGCTGATTCTGTCATCAGCGGTGTCATGTAATTATGTTAGCTTTTAACCTGCTGGATTTTCTGTGTTTTCTTTCAGTTACCTACAAAATAGAGCCTTTTCCTGAAATCAGCACTGTACTGAACTTAACACCTGGTCTGCTGTTCAAATAATGCCTGGAGAAATTCTTAGGGCTTCAAAATAAGTTTTGCTTGGATCAGGATAGCAGCATTTAGTCTGGTGGACATAGCTACAAAAGAAATACTTTGGAGGAAAGGTCACATGAGCTGGGGATGAGCTGCCTTTGCCTGCGCTGTTTAGAAGACTGTTTCAGATGCAATACATTATCTGTGTTGAAAACAGCATTAAGTGCTTTATTGCTGCGGTGGTGTGGGCAGTAGTAGAAAGGAATTACACAGACTGGTAGAAGTGAGCTTTGACTTGCCTTGCTGTGAATCACTAATCAGGTGTTAAGTGTGGCACTAAATATTAACACCTTTCAGGACACTAAGCACTTATAAACTCTGCCTTAAATCCCTGTAAAGGTATTTGCCATGGAGAAGGCAGAAGCAATTTGTTATCAGGGTAGGTATGCATTTGAAAAGGGTTCCTTGATTTGAGAGGCAATTGCTAATCAGGCCTATGGTGAGCTAAGTTTCTGTTTCAAATGCAACTGTATGTCAGTAACACCAAACAAGTGCTGTTTTCCGGGTGTTTGAAAGGAGGTGATCAAATTGTAGTATACCCCACTTCCAGTGTTCCCTGACCAGTAGAACTGCCACCTAGCAAGCCCCTCAGTGCTCGGCTGACCCCAGCTGGAAGGTAAGCCCCCAACCACTTGCTCGCTGCCCCCCACCTCTAGTGGGGTGGGGATGAGAATTGAAGGGCAAAAGCAAGGGGAAAACCCTCATGGGTTGAGGCGAAGACAATTTAACTGAAGAAAAACAGGACCCCCTTTCACCTCTACCCTGTAAAACAGGAGATGCAGAAGCAATCATTCAGCGCCAGCAAACCAATGCCCAGCCAGTCTCTAAGCAACAGCTACTTTAGCAAACCTTCCTCCCCCAGTTTTACTGCTGAGCACCATGTTACATGGTCTGGAACATCCCTTTGGTCAGTTGGGGTCAGCTGTCCTGGGGCTGTTTCCCCTCCCAACCTCTTGTCCACCCCCCAGCCTGTTTCTCACTCAGCCATCCTAGTGAGCAAAGACAGCCCTGGGGCTGCCCAGCGATAGCTCACGCCACGGTTTGTTACCAGGGCTGTTTTGGTCAGCCATCTAAAACACATACAGACTGCTGTGGAGAAAACTCTTTCCACTCCAGCTAAATCCGGCATACCCTCCCAGTTGAACGCTGGGTTTCAGAGTTCACTAACAGGATGGTTTAGCTGAAACCTTTCTTGAGAAGAAAGAAAAAACATCAACAGTCAAGGCTGCTAGTCCAGTCTGTCCAAAGCGATGCACTGTTAAGAACCCAGTTCTCCCTTTTCTTTTTGTATGACTGTTTGGCCTTTTATCTATCTATCTATCTATCTATCTATCTATCTATCTATCTATCTATCTATCTATTTATTTATATCTATATTATTCTTTTTATTTAAGTTAGCAAAATCGAGGGAATTATGTACCAAATGTCTAAACAGATGTAGGAGACAAAGAGGAAAGGATGCAAGGCTCTATATGTTGTGGGTTTGGTTGTTGTTGGTTTTTTTTTTTTTTCCTTTTGTAGTGTGTTTTATTTGAGGTTGCTCATGTGTACAGATTGTAGATACCTTGT